>SJXQ01005806.1:427568-472306 GCA_006408695.1 Aepyceros melampus
TGCTCTGGAAAAAAGTATAATATTTTATAATAGCATTATATGTTATATATATATATATATATATATATATATATATATAAAATAATTGGTGTTTACAAGTTGCATCTTTCTTCCATTCTTTAAATTTTAACCTATGTCTTATTTTTAAAATTAATGTCTTGTAGACACTATATAGTTGTGTTTTTTTTAATAATCCAGTTAACAGTTTCTTTTAATTTAAATATTTAGACTATTTACATGTAACTATTGATATGGTTAAGTTTAGTATTGGTATTTATTTTCTTTGCTTCTTTTCTTTTCTTTTTTTAAAATTTAGTTCCCTGGCCAGGAATCAAACCTGTGCCCTTGGCAGCGAAATTTTGGAGTCCTAACCACTGGACTGCTAGGGAATCCTCTGTGTTTATTTTCACTTTCCTGCTTTATTTCAATAACTTAATAATTTTAGGGTTCTGTTTTGCTTACCCCATGGCTCAGCAGATAAAGACTCCACCTGCAATGCAGGAAATGTGGGTTTGATTCCTGGGTCAGGAAGATGCCCTGGAGTAGGAAATGGCAACCCACTCTGGTATTCTGCCTGAAAAATTCGTAGACAGAGGAAGCCTGGTGGGCTACATTCCAAAGGGTTGCAAACAGTTGTATGTCACTGAGCACTCACACATTTGTTTCCATGAATAGTTTATTCATTAAATTCTCTCAGCTTTTGTTTTTCTGATAAAAATCTAATTTTTTCCCCCAGGAATGTTTTCTCTGGATATACATTTTTTGGTGATAGTTTTCTCTCTGCACTGTCCTACAGCTTGCTTACTTTCTGACAAGATGTCTGTGAACATTCTCATTTTTTTTTCCTCTGTGTCTTTTTTTATGTGATTTTGTTTTTTAATGTTCTCTTTAATGCTTTTTTCCCCACAGTTTAAGCATAATAGCTTTTGTGTGATTTTCTTTATGTTCATCTTGCTTGGGTGTCATTGACTTTCCTGCATCTGTTTGTTGATAGAATTCTTCAAATTTGGAAAATACCTGGCCATTTGTTATTCAAATATTTTTCCTGCTCACCCTTTAGACTCTAATATATCTGTTAGACTACTTGATATTATTCTACAGGTCACTGAGTTTCTGTTGATTTTTCCATCTTTTTAATTTGTGTGCAATATTTCATTTGGATAAGTACTATTGCTATGGCCCCAATTTCCCTGATTTTTCTTCTACAGGGTTTAAACTACAATTAATTGTTTCTAGTAGATTTTAAATTTGATTTTTATGATTTTCATGTCTAGATGTCCTATTTGGTTCCTTTGTATATCTTCCATTTCTTTCATTGTTATATTCACTTTTCCCCTTATTTTAAGGTCTTAGTCTTCTAATTCTGTCTCTTTTATTTCTGGATATGTTTCTATTGATGACCCTTTTGATCATTTGTCATATTTTTCTGCTTATTTGCATATCTAATCTCTTTAATGATTGCTAAGCCTCTGATTTTGTTCTTGAATGTTAGATATTTATTTCTGTGTTCATTTAAAGTTTTCATTATTTTCTGAATACAGTTAAATCACTGTGGATTAGTTTAATCATTTCACAACTTGTTTTGAAGTTTTTTTAGCTTGGGAGTGAAGAGTGAAGAAAATACTAAGATGTTACAAAAGTGGGAGAAATATTGGGTCTTAGGCACCGTGGTTATGAGAACATTCCTGTTGAAGTTAATGTTTGCTTCTCATGGAATCATAGTTTTAAAGTCTACCCACAGTAATTTATCATTCATATTTCTACCTGGGAGAATATTTATTTAAGACCTAGGGAGGCCAGCATGAATACCCTGGGGAACAGACCCAGAAGATAAAGTAGATTTTTCCCACATGACCTGCTTTTTGTTATTTTTTATGACTTTGACATAACTGGTTCTTCCTTTATTTATCTCAAAAGATACTGAGGCTATTTTTCATAGGCACTGTTTTCTTTAGGTAGAGTGAAGCCAGGTTAATAGACTAGTTAATCATGATATGTATAAATGTCTCACCACCACTGTATTTTGGGAAATAATATTTAAAATTGACAAATACTCTTTATACTGTGTTGAAATTTTATTTTCCACAGTATTATTATCATGCTATATACTCAGTTTGTTCTTTCAGATTTACTGCTGCCCAGCCATCCACATTCACTTCTTTTTCTGCTTTGCTTTGACCCCCAGGTTTACAAAATACATTGTCTGGCCTCTGTATCTCTCTTGCCTTAATGGTTGAGTCCAGAAAATTGAGAGTCCCAGTAGAAGACTGGAGGGGGAAAGAGAGAGAGGAAGCATACTTATTTTGCCCCAGTTCTTCCGTCATCTGACAGTGGTGGTGTTCTTCCATAGGTAACAGCTCCTGTGGGGTGATCTCCTCTTCTTTTGGCCCTTGCAGGGTTCAGGTACTTCTCTACATTATATTTGTCCCTTTAGGGTTTGTCATAGTGATAACTCCTCTCTGTTGTGGGGAATTTACTGAGCTTTGTTAACTGCCTTCATCTATGCATTACTCTGTATGTAGTTCCTTCATTAAACTCTCTTCAGTTAAACACTTTTGAGCATGACTCTTTTTTTTATAGGGACCTTGTCTGAAATAAATTCCTTTCCATATAATATCTGGAGAGCTCTTTTGCAAACCTAAGTCAAATAAGTGTTAGTCACTCAGTCGTGCCCAACTCTTTGCAACCGCATGGACTGCCGCCCACCAGGCTCCTGTGTCCATGAGATTTTCCAAGCAAGAATACTGGGGTAGGTTGTCATTTCTTTCTCCAGGGGATCTTCCCTGACCCAGGGATCGAACCCGGGTCTCCTGCACTGCAGGCAGATTCTTAACAAATCAAATAAGATCACTCCCTTATTCCAAACTCTCCAATGACCTTCCTTTCCAGGTAGAATCAAATCCAAGCTTTTTGATGAAACTTCAATGTAAACTCTTCCATTTCATCTTTTTCCAGTCTCTCCCTCTCTTACACTGTTCCAGCCACACTGGTTCTCTGTCTCCCAAGAACATACCAGACACATTCATGCCTTAGGGCCTGTGTACTTGCTGTTCTTTCAACCTGGCAGGGTTGTTTCCTAGGTCTTTACATGACTAAGTCTTATCATTTGTGTTCTACTCAAGTTTCACCTTCTCTGAGAGACCTTCATTGATCAGCTTATCTAAGTCACTGTTTAATATCCTATTACCTTCTTCAGCGGTGTCAATAATCCTAGCGGGATTGTTTTCTGTTTGAGATATCATCCCTCTGTCTAAAGCCTAACAGGCTCTGCACACATGGACTCTCTCAGGAGCATGGCCATGGTATCTCTGTAGAGTGAGACATGTTACCTTTCAACTTCCTGTTTGAAGCTCAATTTCTACCCCTAGCTACAAGAGACTCCCAAACCCTGATTCTTCTCAGACACACTAAGCATCATGTAGACTGCTACGTGAATCCTGTCTTTCAACAACAGGGTAGTCCAGCCTCCTTTCCACATGTCCATTGCTCACTTACCCCAAAGTTGCTAAGTGTACTCCATTGTCCTAAAACATAAGGCAATGGGTGAGAAAATATCACATTAGCTGAAGATATCTGTGAAATATTGGTTACTGATTCTCATTCTAGATGAAACTGAGCCCTCCTTGGTGGTTTCTAAAAGTCTCAGTGGCTTGTAGGGCATCTTTTGTAGGTGTGAGGAGGAGCTGGGCTGAACTGGTGACTTTGAAACACTCTCTCGCCACATCAAATGTAGCAGAATTACTTTTAAAAAATCAGGTAACTTTTTTCCTTGGGGAAATTCTCCTCTAGAATATCCCTTGTTGAATAAAATATTCTTTGATGTTCGAAATGTCCTCTATCTGCGCTGTTCAGTGAAGGAATCATGAACATGCATGGCTATTGAGCATTTGTAGTATGAATAGTATAGTGAGCTACTGAATTGTAAATTTTATTCAAATTTAAGTAATTTTACATTTAAAAAATAAGATGAGGCTAGCGGCTACCATATTAGCACAGCTCTAGAATCTTTTTACCAATACACTACAACCCAGGTACAAAATTTTGCACTTTACTTTATGAGATATGATCCAGTGAGGGACCGGCGAGACTCAGAATTACTCTGGAAACGTTCTATATACAAACAAGGTACTAATTGTAAAGGATGTTGCTTCTCGTTCTGTTCATTCTGGAAACCATTCTGAATAGAGCCAAATAATCTATTTCAAGTGTTAATTACCAATCACTTCTGTATGTGGTGTTGATAAAATCTGTAGTCAGTGTGGCTCAGGAAGTCTCTGACATTCTTTGAGTCTACAATGACAATTCCTCTCAACTAAATCTCATGCTAATTCTTCTCCAATACTCATAATTGCTGAAAAGTCAGCATCTGTTCTGACAAATCCAAACACTGTTATGTCTTTTTGACATTGCTCAAAATCCATCCATTAAAGTACAGAGCCAGCTCATTGGGTGCATTGGTAGCTTTCCAGATTGCTGCTTTCTCCTCTATCAGAGCTGGGCCTATGTTTTTGCAACCATGTCTAAGGGACCTGCAGTTGGCATTGATCTTGGCACCACTGCTTCTTGTGTGGGAGAGCACAGAAAGGTGGAAATAATTTCCAATGATCAGGGGACTGAACCACCCCAAGCTATGTCACTTTTACTAATACCAGATGATTGACTGGTGATGCTGCAAAGAACCAAGTCGCAATGAATCCCACCAACATGGGTTTTGATGCCAAACAACTTATTGGATGAAGATTTGATGATGCTGTTGTCCAGTCTGATACGAAACATTGGCCCTTCATGTGGCAAATGATGCTGGAAATCCTAAGGTTTAAGTAGAATACAAGGGAGAGAAAAAGAGTTTTTATCCAGAGGAGATGTCATCCATGGTCCTGACAAAGAGGAAGGAAATCGCAGAAGCCTGCCTTGGGAAGACTGTTACCAATGCTGTTGTCACAGTACCTGCCTACTTTAATGACTCTCAGCATCAGGCTACCAAAGATGCTAGAACTATTGCTGGTCTCCGTGTACTTAGAATCATCAGTGAACCAAGTGCTGCTGCTATTGCCTATGGCTTAGACCAAAAGGTTGGAGCAAAGAGAAATGTGCTGATCTTTGATTTAGGTGGTGGCATTTTGATGTGTCAATCTTCACTATGGAGGATGGAATCTTGAGGTCAAATCTATAGCTGAAGATACTTGTCTGGAGAAGATTTTGACAATGGCAGGGTCAACCATTTCATTGCAGAGTTCAAGAGCAAACACAAGAATGATATCAGTGAGAACAAGAGGGCTGTCTGTTGCCTCCGTACTGCTTCTGAGCTTGCTAAGTGCACTCTCTCTTCCAGCACCCAGGCCAGTATTGAGATTGATTCCCTCTATGAAGGAATCATGATCTGAGCCAGTCAGCTCCCGGTCTTGTCTTTGTTGACTGTATAGAGCTTCTCCATCTTTGGCTGCAAAGAATATAATCAATCTGATTTCGGTGTTGACCATCTGGTGATGTCCATGTGTAGAGTCTTCTCTTGTGTTGTTGGAAGAGGGTGTTTGCTATGACCAGTGCATTTTCTTGGCAAAACTCTATTAGTCTTTGTCCTGCTTCATTCTGCATTCCAAGGCCAAATTTGCCTGTTACTCCAGGTGTTTCTTGACTTCCTACTTTTGCATTCCAGTCCCCTATAATGAAAAGGACATCTTTTTTGGGTATTAGTTCTAAAAGGTCTTGTAGGTCTTCATAAAACCGTTCAACTTCAGCTTCTTCGGAATGGAATAAATAAAAATGACCCCACCTCTCTACCTGACCATCTTACTTCTAGGGGAAGGCAAGGGGAGAGAAACAGAAATAGGGATAAACATGTTCAATACAGGGCTTTGGAAATAAAAATAAGGGTATGAGATGCCATAGCACTATAGAAAGGAGACTTCATACAGCCTGGGAGCCTGGCAGTTATTCACTTGTTTTTTTTTCTCTCTCTCTCTCTCTACACACACATACACACACACACACACACACACACACACACACACACACACACACCTATAGCCTTAATGAAATACAAAACATGATTTTGTCAAGATCCTTGCAGAATTAAAAAAATATTAAATGCCTGATTATTGGGGTTTAGTAGAGTCTGAATATTCAGCAGTTTCAGTAGGACTCCAGCAGGACTCTAGTTAGTATGGGTAACTTAATCATGTTTTGAGCATCAGTGCCAGTCTAGTGCCTGCTGCACATCCACTCCTGGTCGGATCCTGCTGTGCCCTGTAGTATGGGCAGAGTACCTGCTGGATCTCCTAGCTTCTGAGACTGTGGGGACTAGAGGGCAGAAGAAGGGAGAAGCCAGGGTATCTCTCCCTCTCCTACTGGGTCTATGTTCATCCATCCTGCTCAGAATGCCACTCCCTGGGCAACTCAGGCTCCTGAAGTTTAGTAGCTCTGCACCTTCTCTGTGAGGAGGGATGGAGCTTTCTGCTGGGGCTTACATCTAGGTTGCCTTAGTTACCTCTTTTTCTGTTTAGTTTCTCTACTTTATTCTATAACCATGTAAACTACTCTATGTATATAATTCAGAGTGGTTTCTGATTATGGATTAGACCCTAGCTGACATGCTTCCCAGAGGAATGGAAAGGTCTTAGAAATTGTATCAAGGCATTATCAGTTCCATTGAATCATCCCAGGAAGTTGTGCTCTCATAATAATTATAAATATTCACCACTCCTTATGCTGTTATTAGTTTGCATGTATTTTATACTTATTGTTTTATTTAATCATTCTTAAAACTCTAGAAGATCAGCACAATCTTTTTTCAAGTTCACAGATAAAGAAACTGAAGCCTGGAAAGTTAATGTGACTTGTCGAAGGCTACCATGCTAACAGGTAGTAAAATCAGGACTATACCTGACATTTTAATTCCATCAGTACTGCTTGCTGTGGATACTCCCTCACAGTTCAGCATCTTTTCAACAAAAGGCTACTTTCCATCACTCTTGTAGTCTGCATTTGTTATATGCTACTTTAAATATTAAGCATTCTGGTACATTATACAATTGAACTTGTTAGAATTTTATGTACAATATGGACAAATACAATTCATGTAAGAGTCTAGATAGAACTCATGAATACAGTGTTCAAGCTTTAATTTCTGAACAATCAGAGGATTATTTCAATTTACAAAAGGTTTTCACCACTTGCTTTCTAATTCTAAGCTGAGTTCTGAAGATTAAGGTTTGTTTGATACTTGAGCTTCCAGTTTCAACGTATTTCTATACACAAAGGAGCCCTACTAAATTGTGATCTCTCTGAAGGCAAAAGGTACACCTTATCAATCTCCGCACTCCCAGTCCATAGTTCCAGATCTCAGTCACTGCAGGTACTCCATGAATGTGATTTGTAACAGCAACTGGATGACTATATGTGTCTGCATTTATGTACTAGGAGATAAATGTATTTAAGGCTCTAAAATAAATTATATGTAAGTACCTGTAAATAAATACATGCAGATTATGCAGAATAAATCTGCTATAGCTTTAAGAATTGTTCCATATTACATACAGAATCCTACAGCATGCCACTGAAATGTGATTTATTAGTTCATTCTTTGAATAGAAGAAATAAACTCGGATTTGGTGATGCTATGGTCAAATTATAATTTAGGTTGTGCACTACACTGGTCAATAGTCGATTCTGGCTTCTGGTCTTGCATGGAAGGCTGAATACACAAGCATTTCTATAGAACCTGCTGAAAGCAGATTGAAAATGCCACTGAAATGGCAGTGAAAAGATTGAAAAACTAGCTGAAACTCACAAGGGAATAGAGAACAAGACAGGATACTTCACCAGAAAAGAGCTGCCAACTATATTTTGTAAGCCAAAAAGTTGATAGATAATTAAACTACATACAGGAGGAAAAAATGAAACCTAAGCTTGAACTGGGGGAGGGCAACATAAGCAGGCTGATTCATCCTACAGTCATTCAGTGGCTCAGGGTTTAGAGAAATTGGGTATGTCACATGGTAAGAAGTTTGTCTAAAACTGATTATAGGAAAGATCATTGAAAAGTTTATATAACAAGCAGTTACATTCTCAGATGTTATACTCCAGTGTAGATGGCCCCTGACTTCAGATGATTCCACTTTACCATGGGGGCAGAAGCAATATGTGTTCAGTAGAAACCTTAATTCAAGTTTGGAATTTTGATCTTTTCCCAGGCTATTGTCATGCAGCAGATACTGGGCAGTAGCAGCAAGCTGCAGCTCCAGTCAACCACAGGATCTTGAGAGTAAACATCTTATACATACTCTTGGCAACAAATTGAACCCAAAAAGCCATTCTGTTTCTTGCTTTCAGTATAGTATTCAATAAATTATACAAGATATTCAATACTTTATTAGAAAATAGGGTGTGTATTAAATGATTTTGCCCAACTGTATGCTGATGTATGTGTTCTTAGCTTAAGCTAGGTGAGATTAAGCTACACTGTTCAGGATGTTAGGTGTATGAAATACATTTCAATTTTTGGTTGTTTTAATTTATAAAGGGTTTATTGGGATGAAACCCCAGTGTTGATCAAGGAAGATTTGTTCAAGCCAAGTAGTTATTCCTTTCCATTTTAGTAAAGGGATCCCCTGGATAGTTCAGCTGGTAAAGGATCTGCCTGCAGTGCAGGAGACCTTGGTTCAATTCCTGGGTTAGGAAGATCAGCTGCAGAAGGGATAGGCTACCCACTCCAGTATTTTTGGGCTTCCCTAGTGCCTCAGCTGGTTAAAGAATCCACCTGCAATGTGAGAGACCTGGGTTCAATCCCTGGATTGGGAAAATCCCCTGGAGAAAGGAAAGGTTACCCACTCCAGTATTCTGGCCTAGAGAATTCCATGGACTGTATAGCCCATGGGGTCACAAATAGATATGACTGAGTTTTTTGGGATGAAACCCCAGTGTAGATAAAGGAAGATCTCTTCAAGCCAATCAATTACTACTTTCCACTTTAGTAAAAGACTAGACGTTTACTCTCTGGAAATAACAAATAATGAACTACACAGTTCATAAACCTTGGAGATGCTCAGAGTCATCCAGAGTGGTGGTAATTATTTCATCCAGAAAATACTAAAATTTATATGCTAAAACACAGACTTCATTCTCTCTCAAATGCTAAGCTGTAATCTTAGTAGGACTTTGAAGGACCAGATATCTCTTTCAAACATTCTTCCCAAGAGTAAAAAACCTGAAAAACTGGAGTTTTCCTCATAAAAAGCAAATTCCCCTCTGATTACCTTTGTAGGGAGATCTGCTAGTCAACAAGCACCACCTATTTATACAGAATTTCCAATAACTATATTACTGCTTCAACAGTAAATATGAATAAAATGTAAAAAAAATTCTGACTTTGAAGAAAGCTATTTACAGAAATCATTAATGTCAAAACAAATAGAAAAAAAATAAAAGATAATACAAACAGAGTGGTGGTAATTATTTCATCCAGAAAATACTAAAATTTATATGCTAAAACACAGACTTCATTCTCTCTCAAATGCTAAGCTGTAATCTTAGTAGGACTTTGAAGGACCAGATATCTCTTTCAAACATTCTTCCCAAGAGTAAAAAACCTGAAAAACTGGAGTTTTCCTCATAAAAAGCAAATTCCCCTCTGATTACCTTTGTAGGGAGATCTGCTAGTCAACAAGCACCACCTATTTATACAGAATTTCCAATAACTATATTACTGCTTCAACAGTAAATATGAATAAAATGTAAAAAAAATTCTGACTTTGAAGAAAGCTATTTACAGAAATCATTAATGTCAAAACAAATAGAAAAAAAATAAAAGATAATACAAAGCACAAGAAAAGAACTCCAAAATTTTTACATTAATATTTTTAACTCAAACAGAAAAGACTATACTAGTAAAACAAAACTAAGATATTATAAAGGAAACATTCGGAAAACAAACAAAACACTCTTAAATTAAAACTATAATAGAAATTTTAAAAAAAATTTTATACAGGAAATGATTGAAAACTTTCTTCCCATAAGTGATAAAATACAGATATGAAAATATAAGAGAAAAGGTGAACACTACATGCTTGATTCAAGCAGTTTATTTCTTGAATAATAGAGGTTTCAAAAAAAGAATATGAAAAAGTATTAAGGAAATAACACAAGTGTTGCAGAACTTAAAAAGATGGAGCTCCTAGTTTAAAAGAGTCAACCAAATCCTCAGATAATAAATGAAAAAGATTTGTTTCAAGGATCATAATTGTGAAACTTAAGAAAACTAAGGATGCAGAGAAAATTCTAAAAACATCAGAGAGCAAAAGCAAGTCATCTATAATTGATCAAGAGTCAGAAAGCTATCAGAATTCTTAAAACATTAAAAGCTTAAGCATTTCCTTCTGAGTGAAAAATGTATATGAGCAAGAACTGGCTGGAAGGAGAGGGAAGAATTCTTTACAGTACAAATTAGTGATCACTGTACATTGTAATAATTTTCCATTTATTTTTTGACTCTAGAGTACCATCCTTAAGATGTGACTAAAGAATAGTGCACAATTGAGAATTTGTCCTTGTTCAGAAGGATAGGCCAGCCTTTGCACTTGGAATTTTATGCCAAGCAGAAATGTCTTTTTTCACCTGGTGATCTTGGATCATACTAAACAGCTTAACAATGTGATCTGGGGGAGAACCTGACCATACTTTAGGGTAGGGGTTGGCCATACCAGAAAGACAAATAATTTAGGGTGAGGGTCTGAGGTCATATGCTATCAGTCACTTAGGGAATTGCAATCAACCACGTGTGCAATCAACCCATCAATCATGCCTATGTAATGCAACCCCAGTACAAACTGAACACCAAGGCTCTGGTGAGCTTCCCTGGTTGGCAATACTTCATGCCTATGATTCCACACACGCCTGTAAAGCCATCCTTCCTGGTCCCACAGGAAGAGGACAAGGAAGTTCTGCATTTGGTACTTCCCCAGCCTCTTCTATGTACTTCTCCCCTTGCCTCATCTTTATCAGTTTTATTCCCTGTCATAAATTGTATCCATGAGTAACAACAGTGTCTTTTGTAAGCCTTTCCAGCAAATTATCAAAGTTGAGGGTGATCCTGTAAAACTTCCAAACTTGTAACTGTTGTCAGAAGTGAAGGTGGTGGACTTGTGGACTGTGTTTCCTCTAAACTTCCTAGTTAGTTCTCCAAATATTGCAAATATGCTCTACCAAATGAGAAAATAAACTTGTAAACAGCATGTACTGGGATCTTATGAATAAGGGATATATCAGAGTGAGCAGCACTCTCGGGATGAAGAAGAGACAACCCACAATGCCAGCCCTGCAGTGGGCCTTGGTAGCAGCCAGCTTGGAACCAGAGGGTAGAGAGCTTTAGAAGTTCACTCAGGAAAGAAAGGGCAGAGAAAAGAGACTGGAGGGATTTCTAAATGGGGGACTCTTCTTGCAAAACTCTAGCAGCTTAGTGTTATGTAGAAATACAGGCCACTATTACTCAATTTTTTTTTTTCACTTCTCAAGTTGGAAATCCAGACTTCTACTTGAGAACTTTGTTTTTTATATGAAATGCACAACTTTAAAATGTTAACAACAAATTCAAACATTTTGTTGTGTAAATATAACAGATCTGTGGGCTGAATTCTACCAACATGCTATCAATTTACAGCTTTGCTCTATAGCATTTGTTTTCCTGCTCTGACAGTGTTTTACTCTAAAGAAAGGCTCCGATGGTTTCCTATATCTTTTCTAAGGTTTCTATTCAACCCCATTCCTCAAGCCCACTGAACTTTTAATTTTTTTTTTTTAATTTCACAAGTGACTTGGAATTCTGAATCTAAGTTCACTCAATGCTAAATGGTCATTTACTAGCCCAATCTATGAATAAGAGAGAGAACATTTTTTTTTTTTTTTTTTTTTGAGAACATGTTTCTTAGTACATTCTCCAATAAGAACTCAGCAAGTAAGGTTGAGGTCAAGAGCCTGCACATACATCATGAGATATAAGAGCCTGGGTTGTTGGCACCACTGGAAAATGACCAAAGCCCCTCTCATCTTGCCGCTCTTCACAGTGAGGAGATTTCCTCAGAACCAAGGCTCTCAGGAAGTCTCCTACAAAATGGTGCTTTCGATTTAAAGTACAGCCAGAGTACTTGAGGATTACAAACTTTCTTCAAATAATATTATAATGCAGCCACTCTTATTATTTCTATTACTTTCCAGCCTTCTCTAATCCAGCACACATCTGTCACCCAGATAATTGCAATAGAACTCCAAATAGGTCACTCACTTCCACTCTTGTCTTCGTTGAACTGTTCTCACCACAGCACCAAAACTGTTCCTTTAAGAATACAAAGCAAGTGATGTTAGTTGTCTGCTCCAAGTCACTCGGTGGCTTAATTTTACAGAGTAAAAGTCAATATAATTACGCCATCTGGATTTCCAGGTGGCTCAGTGGTATTAATAAAAGAATCTACCTGCCAATGCAGGAGATGTGGGATCAATTCTGGGGTCAGGAAGATCTCCTGGAGGAGAAAATGGCAACCCACTCCAGTATTCTTGCCCCAGAAATCCCATGGAAAGTGTCTGTGGGGACAGTCTGTGAGGTCATAAAGAGTCAGACACAACGGGGCATGCATGCAGTTATGCCATCTACAATCTCTGCCTCCTTCTCACTCTTCTCATGTTCTCTCCCCACTCACTCTGCTTTCAGTCAAACTGGCCTCTATGGTTGGCTATAAAATGCCCACCCATGAAAAAAATCCACCTCATCTCAATGAAATCTATAAATTTTACCTTAGAAGGCAAAATGGGTGATTAAGTTAGGGGTCATTAGAGGATCTGCTTACCCTGGATTATCTGGATGGCCACAGAACCAGACATGGAAAAACAAATTGGTTCAACCTCAGGAAAGGAGTATGTCAAGGCTGTATAGTGTCACCCTGCTTATTTAACTTTTATGCAGAGTACATCATCAAAATGCCAGGCTGGATGAATCACAAGCTGCAATCAAGATTGCCTGGAGAAACATCAATAACTTCAGATGCAGATGACATCACCCTTGTGACAGAAGGCAAAGAGGAATTAAAGAGCCTCTTGATGAAAGTAAAAGTGGAGAATGAAAATTCTGGCTTAAAACTCAACTTTCAAAAATCAAAAATTATGGCACCAGGTCCCATTACTTCCTGGAAAATAGATGTGGAAACAATAAAAACAGTGACAGCCTTTATTTTCTTGAGCTCCAAAATCACTGCAGACAGTGGCTGCAACCATGAAATTAAAAGATGCTTGCTTCTTGGAAGAAAAGCTGTAAAAAACCTAGACAGCATATTAAAAAGCAGAGGCATCAATTTGCCAACAAAGGTCCATCTAGTCAAAGCTATGGCTTTCCAGAAGTTATGTACCAATGCGAGAGTTGGACCATCAAAAGGCTGAACATTGGAGAATTGATGCTTTTGAACTGTGATGCTGGAGAAGACTCTTGAGAGTCCCTTGGACTGCAAGGAGATTAAACCAGTCAACCTTAAAGGAAATCAACCCTAAATATTCATTGGAAGGACTGATGCTGAATCTAGAGCTCAAATCTTTTGGCCACCTGGTGCAAAGGGCTGACTCACTGGAAAAGATCCTGATGCTGGGAAAGACAGAGGGCAAGAGGAAAAAGGGACAACTGAGGATGAGATGGTTCCAACTCAATGGACATGAGTTTAAGCAAACTCCAGGAGGTAGTTAAGGATGGGGAAGCCTGGTGTGCTGCAGTCCATGAGGTGGCAAAGAGTCAGACATGCCTGAGCGACTCAACCACAACAATAAAGGCAATCATACATATCTCTACAAAAGAAAGGCAGAGGAGCTTTAAAAAGACACATTGAAGAAAAGGCAATTTGAAGACAGATGTAGAGGTGAGTCATGTGGGCACAAACTGAGCGATACCTGCAGCCATTACAACCAAGAAGAGGTGGGGAATGGAATCTCCTTTACAGTCTCCAAAGAAAGTGTGGCCCAACACCTTTATATCAAAATGCTGGCTTCCATAATGATAAGAGAACAGATCTCTGTGGTTTTAGGTCATTGTGTTCGTGATAATTTGCTATAGCAATCACAGGGGACTAGCAAGGCCTCTTTGCTTTCTCTGAAGAATTTTCATCATACTCCAAGTTCAGGAATTATGCCTCTAGTTCTCTCTGATTGAAATACTTTTCTTGTAGATATCCTAAATGTTTCCCCAGCTCTTTTCTAAAGTACTGGGCCTACTAGGTAAGACCCTTCCTGCAATCATCTAGCTTTCTCTGTCCTCTTCTGCCTTACTTCACTCCACAGCACTTATGAATACACTTCACTTTACTTATGAATGTGCTCATCATCTGTCTCCCTTAACAACAAGGTTAATGTAACATAAGCTCAGTGAGGGGAAAGGACTGATCTGGCTGACACACTTCTCAATTCCCATGCCTCCATCAGCGCCTATACCATGGAAGACACCCAAGATATATCAAGGAATGCACATGTGCCTGAATGAATAAGGGAACCACACAGAGAACTGGAATCCTGACCACAATGCAATCATTTTTGCTTTTGAATTATGTCAGTGTGTTAAGGCTTCTACTTCATGTTGCTATTTTACTTCATGTTGCTACTTTTCTTTTTTTTTTTTAATATACTCTTGTTCTCTTAACAGTATGTTTCCTTCTTTGTGATCTTTTTCAAATAAAATGTTAATGCTTTTGGTGCAAGTTACCAGAAATTTAATTAAATATTACTGTCTCATTAGTTTTTATTAAATATAAGCATTTCATTTCATTATTTGTTTTCCATTTTTCTACTATTGTGTAAAGTTTATTTTTTAATTTAGTTTTATTGATCATTGTTTCCTTCTTCTTTAGCCCTTTACTACAACTTTCTTTCTATTACTAATTATATTTTATCCAATTTATTAGTAGTACAGTGGTTAAAAGCATGGACTCTGAAATTACTGTACCCAGGTCTGAATCCCTATTTGGTACCCATAGATATGAGACATTGAGCAATATTCCTGGAAAATGGTAACCATAATTATCCCACATATAGGATTCTAATACAAATTAAAGACTGAGTATATTTTAAACTTATCTAACACTGTCCCAGTTTATGAAAGCACACTGTCTGA
Organism: Aepyceros melampus; assembly: GCA_006408695.1. Taxonomy (NCBI): domain Eukaryota; kingdom Metazoa; phylum Chordata; class Mammalia; order Artiodactyla; family Bovidae; genus Aepyceros; species Aepyceros melampus. Next base: position 442,699 of record SJXQ01005806.1, read on the forward strand.
CTTAAAGTAATCCTAAAAAAAAAAATAATAATTTAAGTTTCAAACATTTTTTCATTCATGCTTTTTTTCTTTTATTTAATTAAAGCAAGCAGACAGCATAGGTATAAATTAAACATAAGAATCATCCAGTTGTTAAAAGGCTGGGTTATTTGGGGCCTTTTAGTGTAAATTACTCATTCATAGTACATCTCCATAGCCACCTTCATTCATAAACCATGATCTATTATCTCAGATTTGTGTACTAATACTAGCACATGGATTGGTGATATCATTAACACTAAACTTTAAAAACAAGAACATCTGTATTTTGTATTCTGTAATAAAGAGAAAAGGGGGAAGAATTTCAAATAATGAAGTAAACTGCCCTAAAGGTTAAAGTTGGTGCCAACTTAATAAGCCCACTATGGTTTATGAAATATTTGTGCTCTGTCTGACAGCCTACAGTAAAAAAAAACCTGTGGTAGGTTTTCAACTGGACAAAAGGAAAAGCAGAATATATTGGAATGAGGCCACATTTATCTAAATCAGCAGAGACACTTCCTACTGCAGTGACCTTCACTGTGTTTTGAGGACTACAGCAGCCCTGAGAAACATTTTTTTCCCCTTAAATACAGAAAATATCTTTAAAGAATCTCTTTTTATTTCTTTCCCCTATGATCAAGTAAGTATTCAAGACCTCATTATAAGAATTTCATATGTTTGATGTTATACATTTCTCTCCAACACCATGAGCTAATCTTACATTTTACAGAAATGGTAGAATTCTCCTAGAAATGTCATATTCCTTTCCTAGATGATCATCACTCAAAACAACAGCTTTTTAAAAACCCATTGTGCTGACATCTACAGAGAGGAATATTCTTAAGACATTTGGAATCAATCAACATAATGGAAAACCTAATGTTTACATCTGTATAAAAGCTTAAATATGAGACAAAGTAAAGAGTCTAGGTAAACTATATTCTTTTCTTTCTTTTGAAAGAGACATTGGACTGAATGTTTAATCTCTTCATTTATTATAGATTATAACAGACAAGAGCCAATCTGATTATCCAAGTCTTTCTACATCTTTACATCATAATTTTTTTTAAAGCTACCAACTTTTAAAATATACTAATTTAAAGCACAGGTGATTAGAAATAATGAAAATTTCTTTTTAAATTGGAAGAGGAAATACATAGTTAACTTCTTCTTAATTTCCTCCACCTTTTCATTTGGCCAAATTAACTTTTTTGAACTTACTGTCAAATTGTTATCACATAATAATTAACATAAATAGAAAATATATGTGGGCCTCTCGGTAGAGGCCCTGGGGAACTCTGTGCCTGAGGGGCCTGTGCATCAAGGACCTTCACTAGGAATACAGTAAGAGCTTGGGCCACAAGGGGTGGTGGGGTCCTTGAGTGCAATTCCCTTCTGAGACTGCAGTGCGCTGGCTGTGCTCCATGACTGATACAGGGAGGGCAGCTTGCCCCCTGAGTCTTCCCTGCCAGGGAAAGCCTTTGTAATTGTCTGTAGTAGGGTCTGAAAGATCACATGTGAGTTTCTGGCCAGGAGACAGACTCTGTATACATATAAATGCATACAAGCCAGACTGTAAATATAAAAAGTCTTTCAGAGAACATGGAGGATTCAGTTTTGGACATAATTTACTTCACTTCCTGAGTCAGTCAGCTTAAGCTAAAATATAATAAATCCCCAAATCTCAGTAATTTGTAAAGATCGTGTGTGTGTGTGTGTGTGTGTGTGTGTGTGTATGAGACTCAGTCGTGTCTGACTCTTTGTGACCCCATGGGCTAGAGCCCATCAGGCTTCTCAGTCCATGGAGTTCTTAGGCAAAAATACTGCAGTGGGTTGCCATGCTCTCCTCCAGGGTATCTTCCCTGTAGGAGAACACAGGGACCAAACCCAGGTCTCCTACATTGCAGGCAGATTCTTTACTGTCTGAGCCATCAGGGAAGCTTTTTTTTTTGTAAAGATTAACATTTCTTTTTCCTTCCCATACTGTGTATCCATTGTAGGATGCCTGAATCTCTGAGTCTCTGCCTCATGGCTTTTAGTTTGTTGGTTTGTTTCTGTGTTTATTCTGCAATGTCGTTGAACTTATGGAAGAAGGAATAGGGACATGAGAACTGCTGGAGCTTAAACATCTACCTGGATAAATCACTCTGGCCAGGAATATGGCTAAGACCAGGCAGCTCCCTTTCCTAGAGGTGAGGAGAAGTAGCTTTTGGCAATGAAAACACATGTATTGATGCTGCTGCTGCTACTAAGTCACTTCAGTTGTGTCCAACTCTGTGTGACCCCATAGACAGCAGTCCACCAGGCTCCTCAGTCCCTGGGATTCTCCAGGCAAGAACACTGGAGTGGTTGCCATTGTCTTCTCCAAGGCATGAAAGTGAAAAGTGAAAGTGAAGTCACTTAGTCTTGTCTGACTCAGCAACCCCATGGACTGTAGCCTACCAGGCTCCTCTGTCCATGGGATTTTCCAGGCAAGAGTACTGTAGTGAGGTGTCATTGCCTTCTCCACATGTACTGATATGAGGGGGCAAATTTCCAAAGGAAATGTAGATTTGGAAAAATGTGAGTTAGGACTTTCTGAGTCTAGAGGCAAGTTATTTGACAAAAATCAGCAAATAATATTTATTCATAAAATTATGGCTCTATACTAGGTGATTTCAAGCATCTCTTTTAGGTCAATGCTTTTTTTCAAATCCTGTCATTTTATTTGTGAACCTCTCAATATTCTTTATGGATAAGACTCATGGGGTTCAAGGACCCTGGTGAAATTGTGTTCTTTTATAACATTTATATAAAGTTAAAGATAAAACATAATAATACAACTTCCCTGGTAGCACAGATGGTAAAGAATGTGCCTGCAATGCGGAAGACCTGGGTTCAATCCCTGGGTTAGGAAGATCCCTTGGAGGAAGGCATGGCAACCCACTCCAGTATCCTTGCCTGGTCAGAGGAGCCTAGAAGGCTATAGTCCATGTGGTCACAAAGAGTTGGACATGACTGAGTGTCTAAGCATAGCACAGCATAGTTAAAACAGTCACTCTGATACATACTTTTTTCATACAGAAGCTAAAACCACAATTCTGTCAATCATACTGTGGATAAACTAGCACTGGTTTTTACAGATGCACTATTAATCTATTCACCATACCTACTAGTTTTTTTTCATTCTTTTACTACACGGAAGTTTTGCTCTATTTGTTTAAAATGTGTATCAAAGATATTAAATTTGTGAAACAAATACATAATGTGTCTTCATAATAAATTTTAATTCATGCTTTAGATTTTAATATTACTAGTTATAATTTATGACTTGAAACAGTTAATATTTTCATTTCTTCAAGCACATTTTATATGTTATTATCATAATATTTATTTACATACAGCATAATCTATAACTTTTTCAAGTCATCATGCTTATTTTTCAAGGGCTAACACTAACTTTTATTCCATTCTGCTTTGATTAATAGATAAAAGAAAAATAATTACTGCTTTCAAAATAAGGGTGCCAGTTCTTGACTTATGTATTATAACCATGACTAGAAGTGTTTGTGCTTAATGAATCTTAAAAGAATAGAATGCTTAAGTTTTCAAATAATTCGGTCCATTATCATGACATTTAAAACAAACTGGCAATTAAAATGGTTAATACAACACATGCTCACACTACTAGCACACAACAAACATGTTGATATAAAATAAAAAGATTGTGGGTTTATGGTGATTTTAAAACTTTTAGTTAAAAATTTAACCAATATTGGTCAAATTGAACTGATAATAAATATGACCTGTAAAACTTAATTATATGAAGCATTTGCTATCAGGTATCTTATTTCCTTTGCTTATATCAAGGATGACTATTTATTGTTGTTTTTTTTTCCTTTCTTTTTTAAAGCCAAATCAATTGATTAGTGCTTCTTGAGGTGATCTGAGTAAGTCATCCTCATGATTTGATATCTCCCTCCTGCCTTTATAGCCTGGCTAAGCTGGCAGACACTGTCCCCATGAAGAGACTATTTGACTATAGACATTTACTGTGTTCTTGTCCAGGTACTGCCCATCTCTTGAACACACCATTATCCATTCTTCTCATTGAAGGATAGTCAGCACTATTTCTGGCTTAGGCTACTAGTTTAGAGAGGTCAGCTCACTATCTCATAACGAGTGCTGGCAGACAAGTTAAGGGATTAATGTCATTCAGTAAGTTATGGAGATAGAGAATGGGCAAGTAAATGAAATTGTTGTTTTAGTGTTCCTGATAGCACAGATTCTACAAAGCTTCAATTCTTTTAAAATGGAAGAGATATATGTGGATGTATAAAATTTCAATCATAGGTATAGTCTCCAATGAAATGGTTTGACTCTATATCCATTTTCTACATTAAAGAAATATTGGATATTCAATATGCAAAGGGGAGAAAAACTTTATATAAGACTAGGGTATTAGGACAAACCACTAATATAAAAAACAAAATGATACTTGGAGGTTTGCTTTCTATTTCAACTATTGTAAACATATGAAGCATTTTTACTTGAAAATACTGATTTTGATAAATCAATATCTAAGTTTTACAAAGAAATATCCCAACTATATGACTAAATTTCTAACTTGAATCACTACTTAATATAATAAAATTCTTATAAATCTATAATTATACTACTGAAATCAGGTGAAGCTTAAAATATGACTAGTCTATATTGAGATGCACTGCAAGCATAAAATATACACCAAATTTACAAGCATAATAAAATGTAATTATCTCAATAATTTTTATATTGATCACATGTTGAAAGGATAATGTTTTGGATATTTTGGATTACACAAAATATGTTATTAGAATTTCAGCTCTCTTTTCTATGTGACTGCTATGAAAATTTTATATTGCCTATAGGATTTATATTTTGATTGGACCACAGTTCTAGGCAATACAGCATATTATTAGCATATTGGGAATTACTTCTTTCCAGTCAAATCTCACGTATAGTTCATATAATTCATGGCCTTTGTATTCAAAATGCTCTCATACAGCTAGAGCCATTAGTATGTGTTATCATAAAGGAAGAGAGAAATTAATCTTCCTCTATCATACAATTTCATAGCTGACACTGAAGGCTTTTTTTGTGTGTAACTATCCCATGCATTAGGAATGTCTGGTGCAAAGCATAAATCTGCACAGAAGTACATTTTGTTATGATTTGTTTTGACATTCTCAATTACATTTTGGAACCCTTATCTACAATGTCCCAAGCAATCTTTCATCCAGCTGAATACATTTTGTTAAACTCAACCAAGGTATTGAACATGATTTATTTATTTAGCTGTGAACTCTGGTTTCTTTGGCATAATCAAAAACTGAACTTGCACTGAAGATCTTTTGCTATCTTATAAAATAGTACAAAGCCATCAAGGACTCACTTTAGAAACACTGGGATGCTTTGGTTCCTTCCTGTAGTAAATAGAGTATATGAAACTACTAATTTTTGTTCAGTAGGTATTGGTGTAAAAACTGGTCTTTTTATAAGCACTGGTGAAATGAAGAATATAAACTCTTACCATTTTCAATATCAATCCCAGCTTTTGTCTAATATTTAAGATATGTCAAACCCTTGAACAAAATCAACTTTTTTTCTAAGTTCACTTGCCAAAATATTTTCAAAAGCTAAACTTTTTCCATGCATCACTTTTATCACAAGAAAGAACAACAACCAAATGTCAAACAATCTGCTTCTATTCTAAGAAGATTTCTATCTAGGTAGTGTTTGTAGTACTCAAATATAGAATAACATTTCTGGAATATCAAGTAAAGTAGCTATGTGACCTAAAAATCCATTGCATAAAATTTTCAATCATAAATTATTTTTTAATCTCAGCCACAATAAAATTTAAAAAAATAAAAATGAAAAACATTCATGAGTAAAGAATGTGCTGTGACAGAGTGTGAAGTACTATTGCCTAACTGTATGCAATGAATTCTTGGGCACTTAACTTATCCAGTATAAACCCAGTTAAATATTTTACAAGTTCCAAAGGAGAAATAAAAATTGATAGATAATTTTAGAAAAATATTCTAGGTAAGGCAATGTTAAAATCTATTCATTTGTAAAATCCCATTCTCAAAAATCACACTTTTATACAGTATCAATTGTGTACTCTGAAGTTGAAGAATCAAGATAGACTGTGTAATAAGAAAATATTTTTGTCACATCAGGAATTAGCTTCCTTAAAAAATAATTCTGTTTACAAAATTAATTCTATGGAGATTACATTTTGAGTATACCAATGAATTCCCCAAATCAACATTATTTTTAAGTCATAAAATTTAACATAATGCTCAATTCAAAATATATAAAATTTACAATTGATAATAAGATATATATTCACACATCCTTTATTGGAAAAGATCTTTGCTTTTACTCTTCTTAATACAAAATGGGACTTTCTCATTTGCATTTGTGCTCAGTCACTCAGTCATATTCTGACTCTATGCAACCCTGTGGACTGTAGCCAGCAAGGCTCTTCTCTTCATGGGATTTTCCGTGTTTATATTAGCCAAGACATGGAAGCAACCTAGATGTCCATCAGTGGATGAATGGATAAGAAAGCTGTGGTACATATACACAATGGAGTATTACTCAGCCATCAAAAAGAATACATTTGAATCAGTTCTAATGAGGTGGATGAAACTGGAGCCGATTATACAGAGGGAAGTAAGCCAGAAAGAAAAACACCAATACAGTATACTAACACATATATATGGAATTTAGAAAGATGGTAATGATAACCCTGTATGTGAGACAGCAAAAGAGACACAGATGTACAGAACAGACTTTTTTGACTCTGTGGGAGAGGGAGAGGGTGGGATAATTTGGGAGAATGGCATTGAAACATGTATAATATCATATAAGAAATGAATCACCAGTCTAGGTTCGATGCAGGATACAGGATGCTTGGGGCTGGTGCACTGGGATAACCCAGAGGGATGGTATGGGGAGGGAAGTGGGAGGGGGGTTCAGGAGTGGGAACTTATGTACACCCGTGGTGGATTCATGTTGATGTATGGCAAAACCAATACAGTATTGTAAAGTAAAAAAAAAAAAAAAAGAATCCTGGAATGGGCTGCCATTCACTTCTCCAGGAGATCTTCCTGACCCAGGAGTCAAACACTGCATCTCCTGCCCTGGCAAGTGGGTTCTTTACCACTGAGCCACCAGGGAAGTCTAACATTCCTCACTCCCCTTCGCTAACTCAGGTATTTATCCACTTTCACAGGGCATAGAAAATAAAAGGTCTCCAAGACTGGAGGAGGAGCCAGAGGTCCTCCTGGCTTATTCCATGCTTAACAATTTGTTGTGGAAGCTAGCTCACCTCCAGGCAGTTAGGAAGTTAGCTTTTTACTGAGTATTACTGCTCACTGAGTAATACACTCACACCCTCTTATAAAAACTGGGAACCCTACTCAGAGAGCAGAAAGCACCTGGGGGCTGGAGAGGAAGCAAACAGAAACCAATTAGCTTAATAGGGCAAGATTTTTCTGGAAGATGCTGCCACTTGAGCCCCACTGTTTGGCTCTTCCTTTTACTATTTTGCTCTTTATCTATTTTCCATGTAAGAAGCATGTCTAATTTCATTTTTAAAAACCTCTCTAAAAGCCTCTTTTGTCTCCTATTCTTTTAGAATTTTGACCAAATTTCAATATACAGTATCCATGTATTATTACATGCTATTAAAGTGTCCTTTTAAAGAAAACCAGAGCTGGATGGTAAAGTGGAAAAATTAGATTTTACTTAAAAACTACAACAAAAAGGGAAAAGCGACCTCATTACACAACTGGGCTCAAGTCCAAATACAGAAAGGACAATTGGAGATTTATAGCCCAGGAGCAGTAATTGGAAGGCCCAGTGAATGGGAAGCTACTAAAAGAAGACATCAAGGTTCAGGGGATTCCTGCTAAACCCATTTGACAGAATTTTTGCCAACATTGTGCTCTGCAGTCCCCAAAAGGATGGAGGCCAAAGTGGAGTCCTCATCAGGAAGAGGCCAGAGGAGTATAACTAAAGTATAATCAACAAGAGAGTGTCAGTAATTATGAGGTTCTCTGTAAATAACTACACCTACTGAGAAAAATAAGGATTGTTTTACCTCTATTATTTTATACAAAAGATTTATATATAATCTTGTAATATTTCATACCATCTTGTTGTTTCTTCTCTTTTACTTTTAAGCATATGATTAATTCTGTCATCCTGTTTCTGTCATGGATGACTGATTGGATGTGCTTAATGAATGTTACTTGAGGTGTTTCAGAGAATCTAAAAAGAATATTTCTAACAATATACAGGAAACTGAAATAGAGAAATAGTTAATATTTAACATAGGACACATTAAAAATATATTGCTACAGAGGAACAGAGAATGAACCAAAGATGTGGAATAAAGTACCTTATTGAAAAAATATTTTTAAAGAGACTAATAAAAAAAGTTTGTATTCCTTATAAAAAAGTGATAGATGCATAGCAATTTAAGTGATAGATAATAAATTAAGTCCAGGAATAGCTCCAGTAAAATGAAAACCAAAGTAAGTAACAGGTATTTCAGACTTTTGTTAAAAAGTGGAAGACTATAACCTATAGAAAATAAAAGTAATAAGCCAAAAAGAAAACAACAAAAAATATAAAACAAAATACTAATAAAAGTATAATTATTTTAGGCAGTTATAGGAGAAGGAAATGGCAACCCACTCCAGTTTTCTTGCCTGGAGAATCCCATGGACGGAGGAGCCTGGTGGGCTACCGTCCATGAGTCGCAAAGAGTCGGACACGACTGAGCGACTTCACGAATTCACTTTCACTTTCACTTTATAGAAGCAGATAACCTATAATTAAACATTCAAAATAAACTATAAAGAAGAAATAATACTGTAAAAAAATACAATTTTCTAATCTAAAGTAAGTCTAAATCTGAAAATCAAGAGTGTTAACATATATTTGGGAAACAGGTAGGAGATCTATACTGGATTATCGTTCTTGTTCAGTCATTTAGTCACGTCCGACTATTTGAGACGCAATGGACTACAACACGCCAGGCTTCCCTGTCTATCACTACTCCTGGAGATTGTTCAACTCATGTCCATTGACTCCGTGATGCCATCCAACCATCTCATCCTGTCATCCCCTTCTCCTTCTTTCAATCTTTCCCAGCATCTGGGTTTTTACCACTGAGTAGGATGTTCACATCAGGTGGCCAAATTACTGGAGCTTCAGCTTCGGCATTAGTCCTTCTAATGAATAACCAGGATTGATTTTGTTTAAGATTGACTGGTTTGATCTCCTACTGTCCAAGGAAATTTCAAGAGTCTTCTCCAGTACCACAGTTCAGTTCACTTCAGTTGCTTAGTTGTGTTCGGCTCTTTGTGACCCCATGAATCACAGCACGCCAGGCCTCCCTGTCCATCACCAACTCCCGGAGTTCACTCAAACTCATGTCCATCCAGTCAGTGATGCCATCAGCCATCTCATCCTCTGTCAGCCCCTTCTCCTTCTGCCCCCAATCACTCCCAGCATCAGAGTCTTTTCCAGTGAGTCAACTCTTACCATGAGGTGGCCAAAGTATTGGAGTTTCAGCTTTAGCATCAGTCCTTCCAATGAACATCCAGGACTGATCTCTTTTAGGATGGACTGGCAGGATCTCCTTGCAGTCCAAGGGACTCTCAAGAGTCTTCTCCAACACCACAGTTCAAAAGTATCAATTCTTTGGCACTCAGCTTTCTTCACAGTCCAACTCTCACATCCATACATGACTACTGGAAAAACCATAGCCTTGACTAGATGGACCTTGGTTGGCAAATTAATGTTTCTGCTTTTGAATATGCTATCTAGGTTGGTCATAACTTTCCTTCCAAGGAGTAAGCGTCTCTTAATTTTATGGCTGCAGTCACCACCTGCAGTGATATTGGAGCAAAAAAAAAATAAAGTCTGACACTGTTTCCCCATCTATTTACCATGAAGTGATGGGACCAGATGTCATGATATTAGTTTTCTGAATGTTGAGCTTTAAGCCAACTTTTTCACTCTCCTCTTTTGCTTTCATCAAGAGGCTTTTTAGTTTGTCTTCACTTTCTGCCATAAGGGTGGTGTCATCTGCATATCTGAGGTTATTGATATTTCTCCTGGAAATCTTGATTCCAGCCTGTGCTTCTTCCAGCCCAGTGTTTCTCATGATGTACTCTGCATATAAGTTAAATAAGCAGGGTGACAATATACAGCCTTGACGTACTCCTTTGCCTATGTGGAACCAGTCTGTTATTCTATGTCCAGTTCTAACTGTTGCTTCCTGACCTGCATACAGATTTCTCAAGAGGCAGGTCAGGTGGTCTGGTATACCCATCTCTTTCAGAGTTTATTGTGATCCACACAGTCAAAAGCTTTGGCATAGCCAATAAAGCAGAAATAGATGTTTTTTCTGGAACTCTCTTGCTTTTTCCATGATCCAGCAGATGTTGGCAATTTAATCTCTGGTTCCTCTGTCTTTCTAAAACCAGCTTGAACATCAGGAAGTTCACGGTTCACGTATTGCTGAAGCCTGGCTTGGAGAATTTTGAGCATTACTTTACTAGCATGTGAGATGAGTGCAATTGTGCGGTAGTTTGAGAATTCTTTGGCATTGCATTTCTTTGGGGCTGGAATGAAAACTGACCTTTTCCAGTACCACAGTTAGAAAGCATCAATTCTTCAGTGTTCAGCCTTCTATATTGTCTAACTCTTACATCCATACATACTACAGGAAAAACCATAGCTTTGACTATATGGACATTTTTTGGTAAAATTATGTTTCTGCTTTTTAACATAATACCTAGGTTTGTCATAGCATTCCTTTCAAGGAACAAGGGAGTCTTCTTTTAATTTCATGGCCCAGTCACCACCCACAGTGATTTTGGAGCCCAAGAAAATAGTCTATTATTCCTTCCACATTTTCTCCTTCTATTTGCTATGAGGTGATGGGATTGGATGCCTTGTTGTAGTTCTTTGAAAGTTGAGTTTTAAGCCAGCTTTTTCACTTTCTCTTTCAACCTCATCAAGAAGCTCTTCAGTTATTCTTCACTTTATGTCATTAGTGTGGTATTATCTGCATATTTGAGGGTGATGATATTTCTTTCAGCAGTCTTGATTCCAGCTTGTGATTCATCCAGCCTGGCATTTCACATGAGGTACTCTGCATAGAAGTTAAATATGCAGGGTGACAATATATAGCCTTGATGTACTCCTTTCCCAATTTTGAACCAGTCAGTTAGTCCATTAAGTTTCTAACTGTTGTTTCTTGACCCAAAATCAGGTTTCTCAGGAGACAGATAAGGTGGTACGGTATTCCCATCTCTCTAAGAATTTTCCACAGCTTATTGTGATCCACATAAAGGTTTCAGTGTAGTCAATGAAGCAGAAGTAGATATTTTTTCTGGAATCCCCTTGCTTTCTCTATGATTCAAGGAATGTTGGCAATTTGATCTCTGGTTCCTCTGCCTTTTATAAACCCAGATTTGTACATCTGGAAATTCTAGGTCACATACTGTTGAAGCCTAGCTTGAAAGATTTTGAGTATAACCTTACTAGTATGAGAAATAAATGAATGCAACTGTCTGGTAGTTTGAATATCTATACTGGATATATCTTGGCTGAAAACATAACTTTGAAATCAATTATTATAAGCACCTTGTTTGAAAAAGTAACAGAATTTTCTTCACCTTTGAGGGTCAACAGTATACCTTTTCCTGACTACCTTTGATGTACTGAAATAACTCTGATATTGCACATGAGATTTGATGCTAATACTTAGACACCTGACCCATGCTCTCACAAAAAACTTGGGTTTGACATTATACTGACAACACCCTTCTCACTATACCTGTCCAAGAGGCTGTCACACACCATCACAACTGTGAATAAACACCACACTGCAATGGATTAGACACTTGCTTAAAATATAAGGCCTTACTAATCTGTTTAAATTTGGGAGATACATCTGGAATTCAGAAGAGCAAACTATCCCTAATGAAATACAAGGCAGGCTCCTAGGCTGTTCAGCCTCTCACAGTATTTGCAGATCTGGATTCTGCCTCCACCATACTCTACACTATAAAACTAGAAAAGCCTTATCTAGCAAGTCACTCACAGGTCTTCCATTTTCAGTGGGACTTGACTAACAACATACCCGAGACGAATTGAATGACACCTCTTCTTCATTCTCCAGCTTGTGCCTTGTGACAGGATATACAATAAGAGGTTCTAACCACCCAAACATTGCTTCCAAGAGCCAAAAAGACAGGAAAATGCCTACCTGTAGGTGCCCAGATTCAGCCCAAAGTTACTTTCACAACTAGAGAGGCAACAAGCAGTTTTGTACTGGGCACTATCAGAGCTGAAGCCGTTACTACTGCTACTACTACTAAGTCGCTTTAGTCATGTCCGACTCTGTGCGACCGCATAGACGGCAGGCCTGAAGCTGTTACTAGACAGAATCAATTATCTGGTGGATTGTGATTCCTTTTATGTACAGGGTAATAGAAATAGGTCTTGTAACTGGATCCTCAATAGAGGCCTCCTTATTAAAATGGAAATGGTATCTACAGGTTCTAGCTAATCCAGCTTCTGCTAAATGTTCACAACTTCTTGAGGCAATAGCTACATATCTTGTCACTGAGGTTAACCTGCCCAAATCCCCTGAAATGCCTCTGCTTCTTGCTCAGTAGGGACTAGAGGGAGGATGTGCAACACTCTCAAACCAAGAGAAGCAATAGTTTTTCTTTAACAAGAAGGCAAGTGTGCAGTACAAGGGAGACAGACAGTGGACAACCTATCACCCTTAATCAAACAATCTAATTTCCATTGTAGGGAAATGGGCCAAAGCACCCAATGAACTGAACTGTGTGCACAATAGTCCTGGAAATACAGTATGACCTTGACAAACATTTTCCTAAACCTCATATTCTTATTTATGTCTGCTTGGTGGCTAATGAGCTAAGTGCTAGGTTGAAACTTTGGCAGCATCAGAATTGGAAAATACAAGTCAGAAATATTCAGTAAACTAATGTGAGAAAGAAGTGCTATATGGCTCTCATTCCACCTACACTTTGGCTCATATAAGACACACAGGAGGGACGATACAAAGCCAAAGCTAACAAACCACAAAGCAGGTGAGTCTCCTGAAGGAGGGAAAGTTTCTAAATTTTGAGTTAGGCCACCACACCTTTCTATTGGTGGGGACATGAGAAGTCAAGGCTTTAAGGGACCATGAGGTTATGAAAATGGGTTATAAATAGAAGATTCAATCCAGCAGAGAGACATTTACTCAAAATCATTAGAACTATACCACATGACAGAAACACAGACTGGGGTTACTTCATGGGAGAAGAAACAGAGGAGAAGGACCACATCAGAACTGAGAAATGCATTTCACTAGGGCTTTCCCTGGTAGGAGCCATGAAATATACTTCAACAATGGTAGATACCTAGAATGCTCTTCTATTAGCTTACACTTGTGTCAACCCATGTTAATATTATTCAAGGGTTACCAAAGGAGCTTTACCGACTTTGAGGGTACCGAAGTTATACAGTCATATATTCAGATCAATATTTTCACCTCACCACAAAGTACATGCAGTAGAGGATAGTATAAAATAACACAGGTTAACAAAAAAAAATTCTATCTTGGACTTACTTGGTGGTACAGTGCATAAGAATCCACCTGCCCATACAGGGGACACAGGTTTAATCCCTGTTCCAGGAAGATCCCACATGCAGCAGAGCAATAAGGCCATTCACCACACTGAGCCTGCACTCCTGGAGCCTGTACTCTGCAACAAGAGAAGCCACTGCAATAGAAGCCCATGCACTGCCTCTAGACAGTAGACCCCACTCTCCACAAAGAGAGAAAGCCCACATGCAGCAACAAAGGCTGAGCACAACCAAAAATAAATAAATAAATAAATCTATCCTGTTATACTACAGTAATAGGTGTCAAAGAAAAATATAATAAACTTTTAAAACAAGAGCTATTAAGAGACATTAGCAGTCCATGGCTACCCCAAATAGTAAAAAATATTACTTATAAATTTGATTACATTAATCACACATATATACCCATGTCATAACTACATGACATTTACACGGGCAATGAATACGGAGACTATAACTTGGTGGTGTTTATACACACACCAGCACATACAACAACCATTTTCACAGACATGGGAACCCTGACATTGCTGCTCATAGCAAAGACAAGACCATCTGTTACTTTCACTTTTCCTCTTCATCTCACAGAAAATCCAAGCCACTCCCCCCTTGTTCCTGGAGAGAACCTGCTGTGAACCATCAACTGTTCATCCTTAGCATCCTCTCATCATCTTCTCATCATCAGGTATAAGCTAAAAAAAAGCACCCTGACATAACTCAGAGAAAGAGGAATCCTTACCTGTTGCCCAGGTACTTGGCTCAACTAAGAACACTGTAACAAACCTGGACCCACTCCTAATACCCAGGAAATAAAATTAATCAGCTCTGCACTGTGAACAGCACTTTTGCAATACCCAAGGGACAACTGGACCCTCTACTGAGGAGACAACTGGCCCTCTACTGCTGGCCACAGATGATCTTTAATGCTAACTACTACTCTGCAACTATGCCCCTTCCTTACCTGAAAAGCCCTCAACCTCACCAGTGCTGACTATACATCTGTTGGTGTATCACTTTAGTCCTGGTAGTTTAATCCTACTGCTGACAAGGTATGTCTGGAAACAACATAATTCATGCATACTACATAGATCAGACACGAGACAATGGGAACCATGCTATTGGCTAATCTGGTTGATCAATCCTACTAACGACCACCTACATCAACGTTAAGGTTAGCATACTTCCTCCTGTGTTTACCAATACAATCAACCCTTCTTCCTAAAAAGCCAGTCTCTAAGACATAGTCTGTGTCTCCTGCTGCTGCTAAGTCAAGTCAGTCGTGTTTGACTCTGTGCGACCCCACAGATGGCAGCCCACCAGGCTCCTCCATCCCTGGGATTCTCCAGGCAAGAACACTGGAGTGGGCTGCCATTTCCTGTGTCTCCTAAATGTCTTCTAAATTCATTCGGCCAACATTTATTTCATATCAGACATAACCCACTATCATTACTAATCAGTACCATCAAATATGAGAGTTGGACTATAAAGAAAGCTGAGCACAGAAGAATTGATACTTTTGAACTGCGGTGTTGGAGAAGACTCTTGAGAGTCCCTTAGACTGCAAGGAGATCCAACCAGTCCATCCTAAAGGAGATCAGTCCTAGGTGTTCATTGGAAGAACTGATGTTGAAGCTGAAACTCCAATACTTTGGCCACCTCATGGTAAGAGTTGACTCATTGGAAAAGACCCTGATGCTGGGAAAGATTGAGGGCAGGAAGAGAAGGGGACGACAGAGGATGAAATGGTTGGATGGCATCACCGACTCAATGGACATGTGTTTGGGTGGACTCCAAGAGTTGGTGATGGACAGGGAAGCCTGGCATGCTGTGCTTCATGGGTTCGCAAAGAGTCAGACACAACTGAGTGGCTGAACTGAACCATCAAATAAATAGAAAAAAGGTCAGTACATATCAAGTTCATTTAAGGAATGCCTAGAGATAGTATGTAACCAATATAATAATCAGATGCTCATGACTGGTGCAATCAAATAAAAACTCCAATCCAAAGTTAATACCAACAAACATTAAGGACTATAGCGATAAAGTTACAGTTCTTCCCAATCCCTGAGATGATGATAAATATAAATCCTGCTGACACCATTACAGATACTAGCCTCTTTTCCTATTAATTATACTGAAAGCCTCAATTCCTGAAGTGGGAAGACATTGCACTGGCCAAGTGGCCATGGGCATTCTACCATGGACATCTTCCCTGGCCACTAATCAATATATACAAGGAAAGTAATGTCTAAAACAATATGACCTGGGCCAGGGCATGTCTAAAAAATACAGGGACTCCCACCATCTTGGGAATTCTTCCTTAGCCTAACCTCACAATACTAACTGCAAGCTTCACACAATACTCAAAGCAAGCAGGCTCTACAACAAGTGTTAACATTGTCTGCCTATAGTAAATCATTTTAGCTCTTGGGTGTTACAGCAAAGATAATTCTCATGAAAAATATATTTTGACCACACTGGGAAATCTGACTGTTTGCTTCTTGGGAATTTCTTCACTCAAACTGACAGCTACTTGCTTACAGCTATTGCAAAATTTGCTAGGTTTACCAAGACCACCAGACCACCATAAGAACTCAGGAAATAAATGGATGAAATTACCACCCTCATTTTCTGGGAGATCCTTAAAAAACGTACACCAGCTGACCTTACCGGAGATAAAGACAATAATGAAAAATCGAGAGGCAAAGCTAACCTAAGTGGAAATGGACTGGTGTAGTCACAGTGCCATCCCCTAGGAGGCCACCCTCAGGCTACCACAGCTGTACAACTGTCTGCCCAGAAAGGTTTCCCCTAGTATGAAAAGAGGGCAAGTCGACCTCCACTGGAACAGAGAAATATCATGATAAACAGGTATAGTATGGGCCAAATGTATAATACAATTAATATCTATTTTTTAATAACATGATCTACTTTGACATCCCATATGTGAATGCCCCATAGATTAGAATCTAACATGGTGTGCATCTAAATTAACAAAATAAACACAGAAAACAAATACTAATGACTTTTTTTTCTGAGTATGACTTTCCTTGGTAATAATGTTTCCCTGGTAATAGAAAGAGGCTTTAGCCAAGAACAGGTTTTTCAGTCATGGCAGTGTTGATATTTTGGGCCAAGTAACTCTTTTCTATTATCCAGGAGCTTCCCTGTGCCTTGCAGGATGTTAACAGCTTCACTGGTCTCCATGCAGTAGATGCAACTAGTGGCCCTCTTCTGGTTATGGCAGTCAAAAACATCTCCAGAACTGCCACGTTTCTCCAGATTTTCTATGAAGCAAGTCCCAGCCCTCCACTGACCTAGAGAAAAATGCTGTAGTTTTTTACTCTGGTTTTCCTACCCCCACTCTTAGCTTTTTTATTTCTATTCACTGATATCTTGTCCACATGTCAGATTATTTTCAGTTCACTTCACTTCAGTTCAGTCACTCAGTCGTGTCCGACTCTTTGTGACCCCATGAATTGCAGCACACCAGGCCTCCCTGTCTATCACCAATTCCCGGAGTTCACTCAAACTCATGTCCATCAAGTCGGTGATGCCATGCAGCCATCTCATCCTCTGTCATCCCCTTCTCCTCCTGCCCCCAGTTCCTCCCAGCATCAGGGTCTTTTCCAATAAGACAACTTTTCACATGAGGTGGCCAAAGTATTGGAGTTTCAGCTTTAGCATCAGTCCTTCCAATGAACACCTGGGACTGATCTTCTTTAGGATGGACTGGTTGGATCTCCTTGCATTCCAAGGGACTCTCAAGAGTCTTCTCCAACACCACAGTTTAAAAGCATCCATTCTTCTGTGCTCAGCTTTCTTCACAGTCCAACTCTCACATCCATACATGACCATTGGAAAAACCATAGCCTTGACTAGATGGACCTTTGTTGACAAAGTAATATCTCTGCATTTTAATATGCTATCTAGGTTGGTTGTAACTTTCCTTCCAAGGATAAGCGTCTTTTAATTACATGGCTGCAATCACCATCTGCAGTGATATTGGAGCCCCCAAAAATAAAGTCTGACACTGATTCCACTGTTTCCCCATCTATGGGAGCAGTAAATAATGATCCTTTTAACTGCCAAAATTTCTGCTCTAACACTATAAATTTAATATTAAAATATGACTATTCTCCTTTATATGTTTGAGGCTTATAGGTTTAATTTTTCACTATTTTCATGTATTTTTTATTGCGTTTATTTTAAAGCAGTAGGAAACATTTGCAATTCTGTGATTTCCTACCATATTTTCCCAGAAATCTATTTTCAAAGGAAAAAATGTAGGAACTATTTCATAAGATGCTTTTTAGCTGGTAAAATATCTGATTTAGTCCACATTACAGGTTAAAAAATATTCTTTCAAAGTGCAAACATAACTGGAGATTTAAAATACTGTCATTGATGAAATTCATTTCTGAGTAATGAAATGACTGCTTTAGAATATAACTTGAAGGATTAAAATACTGTCATTCAATTTTATGGATGTCATTAATCATCAGCTTTCTTCCTCTGCTTTCACTTTAAGATAACTGAGATTTAAAATACGTTTTAGAGAAAATACTCTTTTCCTTAACAATCAGAAGAATAGTTACTTTGAAATATGATTCCAGATTTAGGTTGGCTGATGCCTTCTTGGGCTGTGTTGCTCTGAATGTGTCTAGTACTGAGGGGTTGGAGGAGTGCCTGGTTTCCTGCTCCTGGCAAAAGTATACATTACAATAAGAGAGACCAAGAAAAATGTTGGATGAGACCTCTGAAGAGAAGTTTCATCTACTTAAAAATTTCCCCAAGGCAAAACACAGATGGAATTACATGCTATTTTATATATCTCTATTGACTCAAGTTTGCTCTTCTGCTTGCCTGTTCTAAGAAATATGTTCTAGAGTCTATAAATATAGAGAATATATTGACTGCACACTTATATAACTTCTAATTCTTCCATTTTTGTCTGAAATATCACACTATTGATATTGTGTAATGTAAACTTAAACCCTATTTTAAAGGTAAAGGCAGAGCAACCACAGAAAGCTTTCTACGCTTATGTGAATCTCTGATTAACAACAGTTAATCATGCTAAGGCACATCAGGGGATTTCTTCTTGAAAAAGTGTGTCCAGTTGCTTCACATGTGAAAGGGGAGGCTAGAAGAAAAATCAACTTATCTGGACAAGTTGTGCATGAGATTATCAGGCACCTGGATTTCCTGCACACGTGCATGCGTGCTCAGTTGTGTCCAACTCTCTGTGACTGCATGGACTGTGGTCTGCCAGGCTCTTCTGTCCATAGCATTTCCCAGGCAAGAATACTGAAATGGATTGCCATTTCCTTCTCCAGGAGATCTTCCCAAACCAGGGATCCAAACCCATATCTGCTACATCTCGTGCAATGCAGGTAGATTCTTTACCACTGAGCCACCAGGGAAGCCCACAGTTTCCAGCAAAAGCAGTATCAAGAATTCATGTTGATGTCTGGCAGAAACCAACACAATTCTGTAAATCAATTATCCTTCAATTAAAACATAAATAAATTTAAAATTAAAAAATATTAAAAAAAAAGAATTGTGAAGAGCAGGCTCTAATGGAACCTTGGAAAATGCAAAGAAATATATATCCGAAACCAAATTATTTAATACTAAGGAAGAGCCAGTATAATGTCTCCAGAAAGTTACAATGAGAAATATTGTCTGTTGCTTTATTTCTTCTAATAAAGACTTTTTTCCTTGATCTTTTACCCTCTGTCATACACTGGGTTTCCTAGGAGGGAGTCTAAAACAAGGGTTCAGCAGCATGTGATTAACTGAGAGAGTGCTCATCTGGAGAAACCTGTAAGAAGGTGAAGCCAGATGGGAAAGGAGAAGGGAAAAAGAAAGGATGTGTTCTCCACTATAGTCCTGCAGTGTAGTTTATGTTTCATACTGATTCTCAGGGAGAAGGCTCTGGAGCATAAACCACATTGCAGAGTTACCTACTTTCAGGCAACAGGAACAACCGTCCACCCCACTCAGAGCCATTGGTAAAAAGTCATCCAAGGGCAATTATTTGGAGGAAAGCAGTGACTCTGACACCAAGGAATCCAAATTGAGACAATTATACTAAGTTTACTTCCCTAGTGTCTCAGATGATTAAGAATCTGCCTACTATTCAGGACACCTGGGTTTGAACCCTGGGTTGAGAGGATCTTCCCTGCATTGGGAAGATCTCCTGGAGGAGGGCATGGCAACCCATTCCAGTATTCTTGCCTGGAGAATCCCATGGGCAGAGGAACCTGACGGGCTACAGTCCGTGGGGTCGCAAAGACTTAGACAAAACTGAGCAACTAAGACTTCAATGCTATTTGGATCTTCACAGTACAGGTACCAGGCTTAAGAATAAGTAAACCCTCAGCTGATTCCAGCTGACTTCTGAATTGACCTGGCCTTCTAGACACCGCATTTGACACCATGCCAAGCAAAGGCAAGCTATAACTGCAGAGCCATGCTTGAGCTGCAGACTTGTCAGAAAAAATAAATCCGATCATTGTTTTAAGCTACTAAAATTTGAGGCAGCTATGCAATGAAATGATAGGAGCCAGAATACATAGGTTTTAAAGTTAGCTGAAATCTCATTTTACTCATGACAGCTATCTAATAACTTTGAACACATAACTGAAGTCCTCTGTGCTTTAGAATTAGTATATCCCTCAGAGGGTCTGAGAAACAGTACATAGCAAGTCTTTGACCAGTATTTGAATCTGTATTGAATAATGAAGTTCCTCAGTCTACCTGAAGGTCCTCTGAATTAACAAATATGTTCTTATTCATATATCCTTGGTTTTTCACGTGATAACCTATATACAGTGCCCTTCAATTAGATGTTAAGTTTCAGGAATTTCCCTGGTGGTGGAGTGGATAAGAATCCGCTTGCCAATGCAGGGGACACGGGTTTGCTCCCTGGTCCAGAAAGATTCCACATGCCTCAAGCAACTAAGTCCATGCCCTGCAACTCCTGAGCCTCTGCTCTAGAGCCTGAAAGCCGCAACTACGAAGCTTGAGTGCCTACAGCTGTTCACAAAGAGAGAAGCCACTGCAATGAAAAGCCCAAGTACAACAGGGAGGAGTAGCACTAGCTTGCCGCAACTAGAGGAAGCCTGAACACAGCAGTGAAGACTCAGCACAGACAAAAAAAATTTTTAAGTGCTAACTTTTAAACAGTGACAGTAACATTGAAATGTAATTTATGTATAATCTCACTTGGCAGCTAGTTAACTTTTTTTAAGTAACCTTAACTAGTAGCAGAGTTAGTATTTTTCATGGGATTTTATCTGTAACTGTATCCACAGGAATTTTACACGATTAACTGTTATCAGGCTTATATTTTGTAAGACTCCCTGCTAAAATTTCACATCTATTATTTCACATGCTCTCACAAAATATCTATCATGAATAATGAGGAACCCATTTCAATGATAAGGGACTAGAGACTACAATTAAAATAGCCTCAGCAAGAGACAATGTTAATATATAACAAACTGGAAGTTCTAAATAAGATCTTTTTTGTAAACTAACAAGGTAATTCTAAAGTTTAGGCTTCCCTGGCGGTGGTGGTGGTTTAGTCAATAAGCCATATCTGACTCTTGTGACCCCATGGACTGTGTAGCTTGCCAGGCTCCTCCGTCCATGGGATTTCCAAGGCAAGAATATTGGCGTGAACTGCCATTTTCTTCTCTGGGGGAATCTTCCTAACCCAAAATCCAACTCTCCTGCATTGCAGACAGATTCTTTACCACTGAGCCACCTCAGAAGATCTTAGGACTTCCTACAGAGTTGTAAATTCAGAATCCAAAAACATGTGTCTGCTGTGTCAGGCATTACCTCTTAATTAACTGCAAATGTTAAGTTTTTTCTTCCTATTAACCTTTATTGGACAGATCATTAGATACCAAACTTAAAAAAGAATAATTACAGAATGGTGCAAGTGTGCTGAGTCTCTTCAGTAGTGTCTTACTCTTTGCAACCCCATGGACTATAGCCTGACAAGCTCCTCTGTCTATGAGATGCTCCATGCAGTATACTAGAGTGGGTTGTCATGTCCTCCTCCAGGAGATCTTTCTGACCCAGGGATCAAACCCATATATCTTATGTCTCCTGTATAGGCAGACAGGTTCTTCACCACTAGTGCCACCTGGGAAGCCCCCACCAAATGGTTCAGTTCAGTTGCTCAGTCATGTCCAACTCTTTGTGAGCCCATCGACTGCAGCACACCAGGCTTCCTCTATCCATCACCAACTCTCAGAGCTTGCTCAAACTCATGTCCATTGAGTCAGGGATGCCATCCAACCATCTCATCCTCTGTGGTCCCCTTCTCCCCCTGCCTTCAGTCTTTCCCAGCATCACGGTCTTTTCCAATGAGTCAGTTCTTCACAACAGGTGACCAAAGCATTGGAGTTTCAGCTTCAGCATCAGTCCTTCCAATGAATATTCAGGACTGATTTCCTGTATGATTGACTGGTTGGATCTCCTTGCTGTCCAAGGGGACAATCAAAGACATTCTGTACCACTTCTAGGGTAAGGTATAACTGGAGATACAATTTCCACTGAACATGAATCTTCCAGCAATCACTGCTGCACAACACTGCAACAAACTGTTTCTAAATGAAGCAACTTCAGAAAATTTAGTTCAAGTTTTATGAGACATTCTTCTGAAATCCACTGACTATTTTATCTTCTTTCTGCCTCAGAATATGTAATTCTCATCAATTTTAGATTAATGGGAAGTTTATACCAGAGATTAGCAGAAAAGTATATCCCTGATTCTTTGACTCATTTAATACTATTTTAGTCATTAATATTACATATAATACACATATGTATAAGCCCTCTGTATATCAATGCATGTCAAAGAATAATAAAAAATATATCTGCCCTTCCTGACCAATACTCTGATATGTGTATGCATTTGTTACTCTATAATGAACTAGGAAACCCTGCCTTTTTTTTTTTTTGGTTTTCTTAAATCTCAGTATTTCATTAGCAAAGTATATCCACACATTCTATTAAAAAAAAAAAAAAAAAAACCTCTAAGACCTGCAACTCTGTGCATTCAACCCTTTTACCATTGAAGAGACCTGGCCAATATTTTCAGAGGCAGCCAATACAGGCCAATTCCAGGCTGACACCTGTAATAATTCTCTAGGTTTTAGTTCAAAGACAAGTTTATCAGCTTGCTTTGCCATCCTTGAAAATAGGCCATTAAAGTGAAAAATCTGAAGAACCTTTATAGCCCCACTCCCCTCAACCACCTTTATACTAATATTAATCTTGTCTTAATTCAATGCCATCTTAAACTTATCTTGTATATGATTTGTTCACAAAATTGCAGTGCTTTCTAGACTGCTAAGGCATCCACAATTCAGAGTCCAGACCCAAAAAATTGAGTCCATTTTGTGTCAAAATAAAATCTGGAGAAATCCCAGCTAGGGGATACCCCATGAGATGTACATATCTCAGAAGTGTAGTAGTTATCTACTACTTCATGGACTTTTGTACAGTACTGCTAGACATAATAAAGTCAGAGAAAACACAGCCAGACACAACATTCCTAGAGAACTACCCACAGAACTCCTGTATCTACAGTGCATCAGCTGAGCATACAAGTAGGCTATTAGGCACACTCTCTACAACTATGAGTGAAATGCCTACAGAAATGTAGGTGAATGGATGGTGGGTTTATGAGCACTTGGATGCATTGTACAAGGTGTTGCAGTATTAGAAGAGTAATGATGAGACTTAAAAAATTCTGAGGTGTTTTTAATGCTACACAACATAAAAAAGTATCAGAATAATTCAGTGGAGATCCAGAGAGGCTAATCATTTTCTAACACTCAGGAGCGTTCTTTAAAACCTTTGGCATAATTCCATTCATTGTGATTGTGTGTGTGTGTCCATGCTAAGTCACTTCAGTCATGTTTAACTCTTTGCAACCCCATGGACTATAGCCCCCCAGGCTCCCCTGCCCATGGGATTCTCCAGACAAGAATACTGGAAGTGGATGGCCATTTCCTCCTCCAGAGGGTCTTCCAGACCCAGGGATGGAACCTTCATCTCTTATAATCCGGCACTGGCAGGCAGGTTCTTTACCACTAGCACTACCTGGGAAGCCTCTCGTTGTGTCTGACTGACAACTGCTTGAATCAGTCACCTTTGGAATCTTTAGAAATTTTTACTAGGAAAGGGGACATTTGGAAAGTGGGATTCTAATTTCATATCTAAGGGTGCTTGCAAAATATTTACTATTTAGTTAATCTCTATAAGGTTCACTTTCTTTATATATCAGATTAGAAGGATAGTCAAGATGATCTTTACTGGGCTTCCCATTGCTATTAACCTTGAGTGTGCATATGTGTGTGTACACAAACATACTACCCTATAGTTGGCCTATAAAATATTTCAAAAACAGAAAACTAAGTAAATTTCATTTTATTAAAGGTATCAAATATATTTGAAGAAATGGCAAGAGTTAAACTAGAATTAACTAGGATTATTGTTTTTCCAATAGTAATGTACAGATGTGAGAGCTGGACAATAAAAAAGGCTGAGAGCTGAAGAATTGATGCCTTTGAACTGTGGTACTGGAGAGGACTCCTGAAAGTCCCTTGGACAGCAAGGAGATCAAACCAGTCAATCCTAAAGGAAATCAACGCTGAATATTCAATGGAAGGACTGATGCTGAAGCTAAAGCTCCAATACTTTGGCCACCTGATGCAAGGAGTCAATCCAAAGGAAAAGACCCTGATGCTGGGAAAGATTGAAGGCCAGAGTAGAAGGAGACAGCAGAGGATGAGACAGATGGATGGCATCACAGAGTCAATGGACATGAGTTTGGGCAAACTCTGGGAGATGAGGACAAGGAAGCTGGGTGTGCTGTAGTCCATGGGGTCACAAGACTAGGATATGACTGAGCAACTGAATCACAGCAACAAACTATAATCAAATCCTAGTTGAAAAATAATTGAAAAAATGACCTGAAAAGTTGAGCCAAGTTAACAAGGGAAAAAAGAAAGCTTGCTATCTGTCACACTGATACCTTCTTTGATACAATGGGATAAGAGAAACTAAAACATTTAATAAGTGTTCTTGTAGATTGTCATTGTTCCTTGTTTAAGAATAAACAAGGTTATGAATGATTGTCTAGAACATATGATTTTCAGGTAAAAAAGAATGGATATCAAATTTGGTGATTCATTCTTATTTTAGATTAAATTTATACTAAAAATCAAATGAAGGAGTGAATATTAAATGCTTATTTTATTTTCAACTAGGTTCTCCCATTGTGTTTGGTCATGGATCAGATATGTTTTATCTTAGTGACTTTGTCTACTACCTGCATAATACAGATTAAAGTGTTATTTGCTTTGATCATGATTTTGCAAAGTTAAATGCATATACATAAATTACTAACTCAGACTAATATTAACACTAAATTATTACTAACATAAATATATAGTAGAACAGACATGTAGGAAAGAAAAAGAGAAAAACAAATTATATGTTTCTCTTTTAAAATCTTATACAGAGTGAAGTAAGCCAGAAAATAAAACACCAATACAGTATACTAACATATATATATGGAATTTAGAAAGATGGTAATGATAACCCTGTATGTGAGACAGCAAAAGAGACACAGATACATAGAACAGACTTTTGGACTCTGTGGGAGAAGGAGAGGATGGGATGATTTGGGAGAATGGCATTGAAACATGTATATTATCATATAAGAAATGAATCACCAGTCTAGTTTCGATACAGGATATAGGATGCTTGGGGCTGGTGCACTGGGATGACCCAGAGAGATGATATGGGAAGGGTGGTGGGAGGGGGGTTCAGGATTGGGAACTCATGTACATCTGTGGTGGATTTATGTCAATGTATGGCAAAACCAATACAGTACTGTAAAGTAAAAAAAATAAAAAATAAAGAGAAAAAAAAGAAATCTTATACTTATTCTCAAATATAATTTCTCTAAAAGTAATGAAAAAAGTTGTATATGTACATGTAAATATGCTAGTGAATATAGGTACAATTTTATAGAATGTTCTATATAACCATGTAGAGCATGAGCAACAACAGAAGTTTCTATGCACTATTTCTATCAATATCATGGATGGTGAAATGTCCACCACTAGACTTGTTACCAGATCCTTGACTGCCTGAGGCTCTGCAGAGCTTCATGTCCACAGCTAACTCAGTGAATGAGTTGGAGTAACTGTAGTTTGGCCTAATTTGTGGCAATCCTAGATTTCCAGATTTTGGACATAATAGTTGAATGATGATAATATTAGAACTATTATTAGTATTTTCTTTCCTCCAGATGCAGGGCTTTCTTAAGTAAAGCAAATAAATAGCCAAACAAACTTTAAATAGAGAAATAAGCTTAACACGTTTGATTAAAAAAAAAATTTCCTATTTATGAATGAGAACCTTAAACTCAGTCTTTAAAGGTCAGAGAAAGAACAGACTATCTCAAATTCCAGGCTCTGATCACCAAATAAAGTATGCCTCTAAGTACCTAAATTAGTATTCTTGGAAACATCTGTATTGCAAGTGCCCTTAAATACTACTCTATATGCATTGAAGATTTTGTATTATTTACACTCACCTATTTAATACTGTTCTAAAGGTAGCAAACAACACACTTTTTAATAGAAAACTATAGATTCTCACTGCTAGGGAGACTCCTTGATATCTGTGTGAAAGGTGAACTTGAATATTCCAAGTGACTAACACATAGTCATGCCAGGTTGGTAGGAAGAAAATTTCCTCTTTTAGGCAATCTTATTAGTCTAAAACTGCAGAAAAAATAAGACAAGATTTTTATTCTTGAACATTTATGCTACACCAAATAAGAACTAAGCGTGTTTTAATTTATGAGACTATAATGTTATATGCAAGGGTTCTGTTGGCTGTATAAGCTGTTTGTTTTATTTTAACAACCTTTTGTGGAATTACAGTTCTATAATTTAAAATAATTTGTTAAGCATTCAGTATCATTCATCATTCAAGACTATTTCAATTGTGACCATTATCTAGATGGACAGATGGGAGAGGAGAGGAGGAACTTAGAATCAAAACCCTATTAAATTATTAGGATCACAAGTGTTTCTGGAGGAGCAAGAGAGATCACAAACATTTTAAAATGGAACATATGAATTACCTATAATTCATTCCTTGTTTGTGAGCTGTATCCTGTACAAATAGGAGTCATCTTAGATAGAGTCATATCTCGTGAGACTTGTTTTTCTCCCTATAAAATGAGGAGGTTAACTTTATGATACCCAAGATGTATGCTAGTCCTGACATCTTGTCTAGAATCCAGATACACAATCCAAAGAGCAAACAGGCTTTCTATGCTGATAATAAAATCTGGCCTTCGTGTATATGCATGTGAAAATACCTGATATGTCAAAAAACAAAAGCAAAAACAGATTCTTAGGTTCCTCTTTCCAGGGCTATCCCTTAAAGGAGAAGGATAAGTATGAATCACCAAACATATAATCTTTCCCAAAATCCTGAACCTAATTCCCCAAAGTAATTTCTTCATCTGTACAGCCCTTTCTGAAGAGAGTTATTTAACTGGATGGACACTTCCTGTTCCTTTTTTCTCATGGAAGTTATAAATCTCTATCTTGTTAGCCAAAACTCTGGTATGTGCATGAAGAACAGTGTGCTTTTTCTTGACAAACACGGTACATGAAAAACTTTCCCACTATCAGCTAAAATGAAAGCACAAAACATCAAAAACCAAAAAGAACAAATACATATACTCCTCTAAATCTTAAAATTTCAATTTTTTTAGATACAAACTAAAGACTGTTCAAAATAAATAATCTCCAGGTAAAAATACAAGTGCTATGAATATATACAAAAGATATACTTAGAAAGTATAACATTTTTTATATTTATATTTGACAGGTTTTGTCACTAAAGGTTTCTCGGGGTATTTTAATTAAGGTAAGCCTTGAGAAACCTATGTGCAGGTCAGGAAGCAGAAGTTAGAACTGGACATGGAACAACAGACTGGTTCCAAACAGGAAAAGGAGTAAGTTAAGGCTGTATACTGTTACCCTACTTATTTAACTTATGTGCAGAGTACATCATGAGAAACGCTGGGCTGGAAGAAGCACAAGCTGGAATCAAGATTGTCAGGAGAAATATCAAGAACCTCAGATATGCAGATAACACCACCCTTATGGCAGAAAGTGAAGAGGAACTAAAAAGGCTCTTGATGAAAGTGAAAGAAGAGAATGAAAAAGTTGACTTAAGCTCAACATTCAGAAAATGAAGATCATGGCATCTGGTCCCATCACTTCATGGGATATAGATGGGGAAACAGAGGAAACAGTGACAGACTTTATTTTTGGGGGGTTCCAAAATCACTGCAAATGGTGATTGCAACCATGAAATTAAAAGACATTTACTCCTTGGAAGAAAAGTTATGACCAACCTAGATAGCATATTGAAAAGCAGAGACATTACTTTGCCAACAAATGTCCATCTAGTCAAGGCTATGGTTTTTCCTGTGGTCATGTATGGATGTGAGAGTTGGACTGTGAAGAAAGCTGAGAGCCGAAGAATTGATGCTTTTGAACTGTGGTGTTGAAGAAGACTCTTGAGAGTCCCTTGGACTGCAAGGAGATCCAACCAGTCCATTCTGAAGGAGATCAACCCTGGGATTTCTTTGGAAGAAATGATGCTAAAGCTGAAACTCCAACACTTTGGCCACTTCATGAGAAGAGTTGACTCATTGGAAAAGACTCTGATGCTAGGAGGGATTGGGGGCAGGAGGATAAGGGGCCAACAGAGGATGAGATGGCTGGATGGCATCACCTAGTCGATGGACGTGAGTCTGAGTGAACTCCGGGAGTTGGTGATGGACAGGGAGGCCTGGTGTGCTGCAATTCATGGGGTCATAAGGAGTCGGACATGACTGAGTGACTGAACTGAACTGATTAATATATACTATATATTACAGACAGAAATTCTTTAAAGTGTTAATAATATAAAATTTATGAACATTAATATGATTAAAATTAATAATTTAGTCAATCCATACCATATGTACTGAGCATCCTTTTATTTTTGGTAATATTTTTCTTTTAGTTTTTCTTTTTGTAGGTAAAAAAAAAAAATAAGCTAAGGAGCTTTTGCACTCTGTGTTATATGAATGAAGAATTTTCGGGTTCTTTATGTAAATATGAAGAACATTTTCACATTGACTTAGGCATTTTCTATTTAGGAAAAACGGTATATTTTTATTATCTCCAGTGTTTAGTCAGAATTGGTTCCCTCACTTCTAAAAGTATCACTTTCACTAAGGGTAAGCCTGACAGTTTAAGGTAGTAAAATATTAGAGGGATGTTTTAATAGAAGCTGAAGGGCTTCAATTTGGTATGCTCTGCTCTGTGAGGTGGTCAGTTTCCCTTTAAAATCTAAGACTAGCTTCAATAGAGAGGAACTGTTTTCAATAAGTTACATATGATGTTTTATTTGAACACTGTTCTATCAGATGGGCATTTCATTAAGTTACTTAAGTAGTTTATTGTTCTAGGTTGACTTCTTAGAAACAATATTTTTTTCACTAGAAATACATATCAAGTTTTATCATGCTGTTGCTGCTGCTGCTAAGTCGCTTCAGTCATGTCCGACTCTGTGCGACCCCATAGACGGCAGCCCACCAGGCTCCGCTGTCCTTGGGATTCTCCAGGCAAGAACACTGGAGTGGGTTGCCATTTCCTTCTCCAAGGCATAAATGTGAAAAGTGAAAGCGAAGCTGCTCAGTCGTGTCCGACTCTTCACGACTCCATGGACTGCAACCTACCAGGCTCCTCCA
>SJXQ01005807.1:0-43889 GCA_006408695.1 Aepyceros melampus
GAGAAATGCAAATCAAAACCACAATGAGGTACCACTTCATGCCAGTCAGAATGGCTGCGATCCACAAGTCTACAAGCAATAAATGCTGGAGAGGGTGTGGAGAAAGGGAACCCTCTTACACTGTTGGTGGGAATGCAAACAAGTACAACCACTATGGAGAACAGTGTGGAGAGTCCTTAAAAAACTAGAAATAGAACTGCCTTATGACCCAGCAATCCCACTGCTGGGCATATACACCGAGGAAACCAGAATTGAAAGAGACATGTACCCCAATGTTCATCACACACTGTTTATAATAGCCAGGACATGGAAGCAACCTAGATGTCCATCAGCAGATGAATGGATAAGAAAGCTGTGGTACATATACACAATGGAACATTACTCAGCCATTAAAAAGAATGCATTTGAATCAGTTCTAATGAGGTGGATGAAACTGGAGTCTATTATACAGAGTGAAGTAAGCCAGAAAGAAAAACACCAATATAGTTAGCATACACTAACACATATATATGGAATTTAGAAAGATGGTAACAATAGCCCTGTATGGGAGACATCAAGAGACACAGATGTATAGAACAGTCTTTTGGGCTCTGTGGGAGAGGGAGAGGATGGGACAATTTGGGGGAATGGTACTGAAACATCAATAATATCATATAAGAAACGAATTGCCAGTCCAGGTTTGATACAGGATGCTTTGGGCTGGTGCACTGGGATGACCCAGAGGGATGGTATGGGAGGAAGGTGGGAGGGGGAACATGTGTACGCCCGTGGTGGATTAATGTTGATGTGTGGCAGAACCAATACAATATTGTAAAGTAATTAGCCTCCAATTAAAATAAATAAATTTAAAAAAATTGGTTAGAGTGGGTGTTACTGGCTCTCTTATCACTTAGAAGAAAGAAGGCATGAATGTGTTTGCTTTTTATTGTTGGCTTACTGTATTTGTTTGAGGACAATCTGAATTTAATCCTAAATGAGTCACTTCTTGAATCCCTCACCGCCCACTTCTTTCCCCCCAGTGACCAGTTTTGCCTTGAAGTTGGTTCTTGGCTGCCTGCAGTTTGACTAATTGCATTTATTTGGATGATCTGTTTCCTAACCTCTGCATGTGCACTGGCCCCAAGGCTTTCCTTTTCCACAATGAAGGTTTCCCAGGTACACAGTCCTGCGTACTCACTCTAGTACTGATCTCTTGCTGACCTTATGGCTTAAGCTGTAGAAAGTTAATTTTCATTAATTTGCTTAGTATTTTCATTTTTACCATGCTAACATATCCCCAGCTGATTTATTTCTAGAGAACTCAGTCCTTCTTTCCTTCTCACTTGAACCTACATTTTAAACTATATTTAAGTAAACAAGAACAGCTTTGGAACACACGTATGGAATGGTTTCTACACAATTTATTGAAGAAGAGAGATTTTATTGTCACACATTCTTAAGTCTCGCCATTCTTATTTTTACAGCTTCATAATGGTCCACAAAGCTCAACATCTGACTTTTCCTTATTTCACATAGTAGCTGAGTTATTCTTTTCCTATTGTAGAAGGAAAGACTTGCCTTCAGTCTCTTTTCCTCAACCTCAAGAATCAGTTTAAATGAGTTTTAAGCTTTATCTTTTTCATATGAACAAATATAAATAATGACATTATGAGGAAAAGTTATTGGGGATGATTATAAGTTAGTTGGTAGATTTAGACAGTTCTGTAAAAATTTAAGTTCATCCATCACTAAAATATCAATCTTCTCCCCATAGCATGACTACAATTGGCTTTTTCCCCTACTGCTTCCAGTCACTCAAAGACCAAAAGATAACTAAAATTTCTGACTCCTGCTGAAAATTTGGGAGCCTAAACCAGGCAACTTGGAGGAGATAAGACTCATCACAGGTCAGAGTAGAAGGGGTACTGCACAGTACTCTATTCAAGACCTGGCTGGAATTCTCCTTTTCTCCTTGATTGTCCTGTTTGGTTTATAAATTTATATACATATAAATTTATATTCACTGCTAACCAAGCTCTAATGGCCTTTCCATATTAAATCTGCTTTGAATAATTGATTTTATTTAATTGCCTATTATTTACCAGTTTGTTTTTTATTGATGATTTGATTTACTACAGGAGTGGGGACCTCTGTGGGGCAGGAGGTATGACCATCTGTGGAAGTACTAAAGAGAGACCAATTGAAGAGCCAAGGGTGAGCTGGAGATCAACCAGCAAATGGTCAACAACACAGCAGACGGGAGGCCTTTATCACCTCCGGGCACTTTCCAAACATACAAATCAATAACAATTAAAGCAGATTATGAAAAGGCAATACTGGATTGTTAAATCTTTGGACTTGATTTAAACTGGACTAAACGCTTTCACATGGAAATTTACTCCACAGAGAGAGTGTGAAGCTTGCCAGGAAGGTTAATTTAGGGCTGTATATTGTGGTAAGGCTTGAAAGCATAGCTACTACTCTCACTATCATAAATTATATACATACATATATACGAACATAGATGTATATTTCTGGCATATGAAGATTGTAATAGATAGATGTCTAACAGAAACTGGCATAGCAAGATAAACTTATATTGCTTCTCAGAGTGCTGGTGTACTCTTTTCTGCCCACCCATAGTGTGATAGCTATTGGTGGGTCCTTGGAAAACTCTGGAGCTGGAACTCAAAGCAAATTGCTGACCTCACAGAAAGTCTCAGGGAAACTACAAAACAAAACTAAATGAAATGAATTACTTATCCAGGTTGATGTCCTACGAAAGGGTTTGAGCTGCACAACAAAGATGCACTACTGTCTTAATATCTTTGCACAATGTAAGGAATTTTCTGCAAAGATTATGCAAGTTTTAGTTTACATAATAACCATGTAATTTCCATATCTGTGGGAAAACCAATGCTTCAGTGAAGGCAATCAAGGCAGAAGAAGACAAAAGAATCTGGTGAATCAGTATCTGGATCAGCTGATGGGGTTTGGAAAGTCAAGCAGCAAGAAACTGCTTGTAAAGAAGTTGGAGGAGACTGGCGGTTAAAAAGGTGACATATCCATCCAATTCCATTTAGTTCTCTGCTTGTCAAAAATAAGAGACTCCAAAGGCCACACGAGTGAAGGGTAAGTTGACCTTGAACTTTGGAGAGAGGCCGACTGTTTACAAATAGCTCTGGGGCCAAAAGCAAAACAAACATGCTTGCAGCTCTGAAGGACAGAGCTGACCCAAGGTGTGTTCTCATGGTCCCACCCTGGTTTCCTAATTCCTCTCCTCTATAATAACTTGCCTGACTATGGTCCCCAGCCTAATCCCTCACTCCCTCTCCCTCCAATGTGGTGTCCTTCTCAGTTTATCCTACGTACAACTGAATGCAGGATCTTCCTGTAGATCTCCCCAAGCAGGGTTAGTCTCTTCTATCTCTGAGTGTTGTGGATCCCAGGGCCAACTGCTCCTATAGCCCTGCATGGGCACACTTGCAGAGTCAGTCTCTGTATACATGCCTGAGGTCCCCACCCTCTAGTGGGTTCCAGAAAGGCAGGGGTGGCCTCATATACTATCTTATGGCCCAAGTGCTTCATGCACTCACCTCTGGGTTCAAAGTGGCTGTTCCATCCTCCCATCGTCTTTCCCAATTCAGGAAATGGTCACTTAGTCCTAGTTATTCAGGTCATGAAGCCAGGGGTCATTATATATATATAATTTTTTTTTTCTCTCTCCCAAGCTCTTTTGGATCTTGGGACAGAATTAAAACTCTAGACTGGCATCATCTAAACCAGAGATCCTCAACTCTGGCTGCACAATAAAAACACTTGAGAAATTTAAAAACATTAAAAATAAAACAAAACTGATGCTCTGTCCCCACACCAGATCAATTAAATACAGGGCACGGATGGGGAGCTCCAAGCATGGCAATTAAAAAACAAAACAAACAAAAATTCCTTAAAACTGACCTAAAAGGATTCCAGTGTGAACCAGGGCTGAGGAACCTGAACTCAGGTGCTGTACTGGGGATGCAATAATCCCCATCCCTCCTTCCCTCCCTCACACTCCCCATCTGATAACTGTCCACTGTACCCACTATGCTCTCCTAGTACTTACACCATCTTCCTCTGGCACTGTGATTCTAGGTCCTGCTTATTAAGTGCTTACTCTAAACAAGACACAGGGCAAGGCATTGTGTTATCTCATTGAAACTCCTTAGGAATCCTATGAGGAAGGGCTAAAATACCCATTAATCAGATGAGGAAACTGAGGCTTAGAGAGGTAAGGTAATTGACCCAAGATTAAAAAACTAGTCAAGTAGCCCAGATAGGATTTGAAGTCAGCTTTTTCTTTTCTATTTTTTGAGGGGGGCAGTCTCTCTTTTTAACTACGTCACTAACTTATCTCAGTCAGATCAATTTGAGGCTTCTAACATCCAGTCCTGGTGACCTTTCCTTTTCGAATGGTTTGTCTTCCTCAGTCTATTAGTCCCCATGATTGCTTCTTAGTCCCAAGGACTCCTTTAATGTACTTTTGGGTGTCCATTAAAATAATTTAATACCAGCATCCATGATTTGTAGCTGATAAGCACAAAATGAATAAATTCTCTCAGTAGTGCCCACTGTGACCTCATAATTACTGAGAAGCTTCAAGTTAATTACTGTAGATTTGATGTTCTTTTAGAAACTACTCACGGGCTTCCCAGAAAAGGAGCCCTTGGGATAATCTGTTTACTATGGATTTAGGAAGGTTAAAGGATGTCTTGGGGCACCATTCTCTGAGGTTAGAGAAGGAGGCCTTCTTTGGAGATGCTGCAGCTCTGACTTGCAGAAATGGCATGGTCCTCATTACAACAATTCGTTTCCTAGATGGAGCTGCTTTTAGTTTTAAAGGTTGCTGCTGGCATTGAAAAAAGGTAAAGTGAAAAAGTGGAGCTGATCTACAAACAACTATGGCTTTGTTCCTACGATTCCAAGAACACGTGAATGTCAAAATAAAGCCAATGCTGGAGAGTTCAACCCAAGTTCATCTCTTTAAAAGGACACATGTCACTTACTCTACTCCAGCCTATTACTCCACCGTCTCCAGGGGGCCTTGCCTTGTACTTCACATCCTATTGAAGCCTTGCTCCTTCCAGTCAGGCCCAGCTTTGCTCCTCCCTTTTCCCTCCTGGAGATTTATCTAGGTTGAAAGTTTACTCTACAGCTTGTAATCTGTGAATAATGGGTTGTGCTGTGAGAACTTATGGAGGCTTAACATAAAGGATGCACTTAAAAGTCCTGAGTTGTGCAAGCTTTGTCTATGATGCTATGGTCTCACTTTGGGTCCCGGTGAAAAAACACAAGAAGCTGGTGAAGTAGGGAATGATGGCTGCCAGGGAACAAACATGCTGGCAGGGCCTCATGGCTCATCTTCAGGGCAGCATGAAAAGGATCTTATTTAGATGCTCCCTTTGGCCTTCTCATTTCTTCCTGTGCTTAAGCCTGTTACAACATACATTCAGGACTGGGACCATTAGTTTCCTGGCGTAAGTCAGGTGCTTTGGGTGGAAGTGAGTTTTTAGAGCTAAAATGGGATTCCTGCAATTTGTTAGTCTTCACTGTGCCCTATTGCCTCCTATTGCCAATGAGGAGCCCCTGCTGACCCTGAAACACCATGTGTACACAAGACTGTCTTCACCCTGGTTAGCTTCACTCAGGACACCCCACCACTACCACCACTAGCCATCAGCTCCTTGAGCATACAAGAACAAGGCCTGGAATTTCACCCCCAATGCTGAGAACAATGGCAAACATGCAGAAAAGGCTCAAGAGAGACACAGATCATAAATGAATAATGAGTGAATGAGGGAACTAGGATATAATTCCTGCTGATCTCATCACCTCAGGTCCCTAAAATACTACTTTTGGGCTTTATTTCCAAGGTTCCTTGATTTGCCCAACTGTCTTGCTGTTCCATGGTTAGGGAAAATTTTCATTCTAGAATTAGCTGTGAAAGGTATAAAAGCCAATGGCCTGGTAGAGGTAAAACATTAAAATGAACTGGTTTCAGACAAGTGAAAACAGCTCTTCTCCTGTTCTGATATAAAGAGAGAATACTAGAAATGATGGAACACACTGGGATTCTGGACTTAGGAGAGATGTGATAGAGGTTGAAACAAGTGACTATGTTCATCTTCACTGCTGCTGCTGCTAAGTCACTTCAGTCATGTCCAACTCTGTGTGACCCCATAGACGGAAGCCCACCAGGCGCCCCCATCCCTGGGATTCTCCAGGCAAGAACACTGGAGTGGGTTGCCATTTCCTTCCGTGCACTAAAAACAAAAATTGTGGGAGGAAGTGCTTTGTGTATGTGCTACTGCAGAGGCCTTGATTTTGAAAGAATTATACATGGCTCTAAGTTTGGCTGCTAACCAGCTGTGTAGTAGAAAGATACACTGGATATGAAATGAAAACGATCTGGCCTTGAACCCTGGTTCTGGCATTAGTCTCAGTTCTACATCTGTAAAACAGTACATGGAAGGTGATGAATAAATATTGCTAACCTACTGGTTGATTGATTCACACTTAATGAATGGATATACAGGTAGTTCTCTGCTCATTTCCTAAGGCTGTCATAACACACTGCCACAATCTTGATGGCTTAGAACAACAGAAATGTTATCCTCTCATAGTCATGGAAGACAGAAATCACAAGTCTCTGTACCAAAATGGAGTAATAGGGACCAGATTTATCTTCCTGCTTGAAACAATAAAAAGACAAAATATGTAATACAACAGTTCTCAAGACACGGGGCAGCAGGCACTGAAGCACAATAATTCCTGAGAGAAGGGAAACAACGAGGTAAGCCCTGTGATTTTCCAGCTTACTCTTCTGCCTCAAAGAGATTCCAGGCTGTGGTGCGGACAAGGAGGACCCAAGCGGAGCCTGACAGGCACCTTGACCTGAGGAGATAGAGCAGAGAGCCCAGAGATCAAGGTGAGGGAAGTCTACAGGGCTGAGTACTGGGAGAAGAGAGCTGCACAGAGGGAGGACCTGGAGAGCTGTAGCCTATCCCCCTCAAGTATTCAGCACAGTGCTGATCAGTGCATGTTTATGAGGAAATTGCTTGAAGCTGGGAGAAAATACATCCAAAAGGATTAAAGGGAACAAGGGGCTTTGCTCACACAGGACCGGGAGTAGTCTGTTGCCAACAGCCAGAATGGAAATACTTGCAATTCGCAGAGCACTGGATAGAACCCTGAGGAAGGTCTTGCCTCAATATGGAAAGTAATCATCTCCAGACTGAGGCCAGCTCTGGAACCACTAACAAATTATAAAACAAGAGCTGAGAGGACCATACAGTTTTCAAACAACTGTATCCCAAAATAAAGTAATCATTGATCAAAACTGATAATTTTGATCAATGATTACCAGAAATGTAAGGAAGTAGGATGACATGACCTTTATTTGGAGAATTAGCAACCCATTGAAATTGACCCTGAACAGATACAGATGTTAGAACCAGCATAAGAAAATATTAAAGCAGTCATTAGAACTGTATTTCATATGTTCAAAAAGTAAGTCAAGATATGGAAAATATTTAAAACGCCAAATTGAACTTCTAGAGATGAAGAGTATAACTGAGATGAAAAATACATCAGAAATGGCTGACAGCAGATTAGGCATTGTTGAGGGAAAGATGAGTGAACTTGAAGGCACAGCTATAGAAACTATTCCCAATACAACTTGCACAATAAAGAGAATCCAAACAAAAGAAAATAACTTCAGTGAGCTATGGGACTACTTCAAGCAGCATAATAAATATAAAATTGGAGTACCCCAAAAATAAATGAAAAGGGGGGAGAAAGAAAAAGAAAAAGATGTAAAGAAAAAATAGCTGAAAGTTACCAAATCTGATGGAAAAGAATTACATGAACAAGCACAGGAAACATGAAGAAAACTATACAAAAGATAAACCATAATCAAATTTCTCAAAACTAGTGATAAAGAGAAAAATCTCAAAAGCAGCCAGAGAAAAAAGGCATTTTGTGGACAGAAAAAACATAAGAATTATTATAGACTTCTTTCAGAAACAACACAGAAAAGAAAACAGTGGAGCAACATTAACAGTGAAAGAAAAAATTGTCAGCTAGAACTAGACTCAGTGAAAAATCTTTCAAAAATAAAGGTAAAATAAACTTTTCAACATATAAAAACTGAAACGTTCATCACTAGCATTAAGAAATGTTCAAAGAATTCCTTCAGGCAAAATAAAATGGTTCCAGATGGAAATATAGGTCTATACAAAGAAATAAATAAAAAGAGTGCATTAAGAAATGGTAACTACATAGCTGTTGCTGCTGCTAAGTCACTTCAGTCATGTCCGACTCTGTGTGACCCCATAGATGGCAGCCCACCAGGCTCCCCAGTCCATGGGATTCTCCAGGCAAGAACACTGGAGTGGATTGCCATTTCCTTTTCCAATGCATGAAAGTGAAAATCTAAGTAGATGCATTTCTTATTATTTAAATCTCTTTGAAATATCATTGACTGTCTAAATAAATAATAATACAATATACATATGCATAGAAAAAACATACAAGCAATAGAGCATGAAAAAATGGGAGAAACGAAATGAAAAGTAAACTCTTTTCAGGTTCTTGTCCCTAAAGAGGTAAAATATCATTTGAAGGCAGACTGTGGTAAATGAAAGATGCATACTGGAAGGGCTAAAGCAATCACTAAAATAAGAAAGAATTAATGCTAATAATAAGCAAACAAAGGAGAGTAAATGGAGCCATAAAAATACTGAAGTAATACAAGGACACTAGAAATAGAAAAGCAGACCAGATGAGACAAATAAAACAAACAGCAAAATGATAGACTTAAACCAAATCATTTCAATAATCATATGAAGTATAAACGGTCTAACCAGGGGTTGGCAACCTTTTTCTGTTAAGAGCCAAGTTTGATGGCCACATGGGTTTCTGTGGCATATTTTTGTTTTGTTTTGTTTCAATAGTGTTTAAATTATAGAAACTGTTCTTAGCCTGGAAGCTGTGCAAAAACAGGTGGCAAATTTGACCCAGAGGTTGCAGTTTGCCACCCTCCTGTCTAAGCATTCCAACTAAAGGCAGAGATTTTCAGATTGGATAAAAAAGCATGATCTTATTCTGTCTGCTGCCTACTGCACTTTAAATATAAAGACACAAATATTAATAGATTAAAAGTAGAAGGATGGAAAAGATATACCATGCTCAAAAGAATGCCAAAATGAACACACTCATATCAGACAAAATTGATTTCCAGAACACCACAAGGATAAATTATTTTTTAATCATAAAGGGATCAATTTAAGAAGATACAACAATTATGTTCCTGATAAAAGCTTCAAAATGCATAAAGTAAAAATGAGAGAACTGCAAGAAGAAATAGACAAATTCACAGTTATAGTTAGGAAGTTCACCACCTCTCTCTCAATAATTGATAGAACATCTAGACAGAAAATCAGCAAGGATACAGTAGACTTGAAAATACTGTCACCCAAGTTGACATTTATAGAACAGTCTACTCAACAACAGAGGAGTACACATTATTCTCAAGGGCACATGAAACACCTACCAAGATAGAGAATATACTAGGCCATATACTAAGTCTCAATATATTTAAAAGGATTTAGGTCATATAAAGTATTTCTCTGACCACAATGGAATGAAATTAGAAATCAGTAACAGTAAGATAACTGGAAAGTCCCCAGGTATTTGGAAATTAAATATTTCTAAATAATCCATAGGCCAAAGAAGAAAACAAACAGGCAATTCAAAAGTATTTTAAATTGAATGAAAATAAACATGCAGTATATTTATGGGAAGCCACTAAGGCAGTACTTAGGGGAAAAAACTTACAGCATTTTTCAGTTTGGTTGAAAAGGACAAATTCTTTGAAAGACACAAACTACTAAAGCTTAGTCAAAAGAAATGGATAACCTAAATACCCTTGTATTTATCAAACAACTAAAAAGCTGAATTTGTAGTTAAAAACTTTCCCATATAGAAAACTCCAGGCCTAATTGTTCACTGGCGAATTCTACTAAAAATTTAAGAAATATGCTATAAATGGACCTTGAAAACATTATGTTGAGTGAAAGCTGCCAGTCCAAAAAGATCATATTGTATGATTCCATTTATATGAGATACCCAGAATAGGCAAATTTATAGATATAAATAAAGTAGATTAGTGGTTGTATAGAGACAGAGAAAAAGGGGATGTTTTCTGAGGGGGAAAATATGCTCCAAGTGTAGTGTGGTAGCAAATCAAATGACAGCAAATCAAATTCAGTAATATATAAAAAGATAATATACCATATCAGTTGGGTTTTTTTCTGGGAATGCAAGATTGGTTTAATATTATAAAATTAATCAATGTATTAACAAAGTAGAAATGAAAAAACCACATGACCATCTTAACAGACATAAAAAATTGTTTGACAAAATCCAACACTGATTTCTCATAAAAATTCTTAATAAACTAAAAAGGGAAGGAAACTTCCTTATTTTGATAAAGGCATCTATGAAAGACCTACAGCTAACATCATATTTAGTAATAAAGGCTGAATTTGGGGCTTTCCTGGTGGTCTTGTGGTTAAGAATTTGCCTTCCAATGGAGGGAACATGGGTGTGAGACCTGGTCTGGGAAGGTCCCACATGCTTTGGGGCAACTAAGCCTGAGTGTCAGCAAGTCACAACTTCTGAAGCCCACATGCCCTAGAGCCCATATTCCACAACAAGGGAAGCCACTGTGATAAGAAGCCTGTGCACCACAAAGAGAGAATAAACCCCTCTTGCTGCAACTGGAGAAAGCCCAAGCGCAGCAATGAAGACTCAGTACAGCCAAAATAAAATTAAATCTTTTTTAAAAAAGACTGAATTCTTTCCCCTAAAATCAGGAACAAGACAAGAATGTTTGCTCTTGCCCCTTCTATTTAATATTATAATGAAGGTTTTAACTAGCCCTATCAGTCAAGAAAAAGAAACAAAAGCCATCCTGATTGAAAAAAGAAGAAAAAACTTTCTTTTTGTCTTCATTTACAGTGTTTGTCTTCATTAACAAACACTGTAATTGTTTATAATGATTCAATGGAATCTACAAAAAAGTTATTAGAACAAGATAAATAAATTTAATAATACTGCAAGATACAAGATTAATATATAGTCATACTTGATTGTATTGTACACTTGCAGATATTTTATTTTTTTACAAATTGAAAGTTTGTGGCCACCCTGCATTGAGAAGACTGTTGTTTCCATTTTCCCAATATCATTTGCTCACTTCATGTTTCTGTGTTACATTTTGGTAATTCTTGCAATATTTTGAACTTTTTCATTATTAGATTTGTTGTGTAATTTGTAATCAGTAATTTTTGATATTACTATAATAATCAATTTTTTATTTTTTATTTTTAAATTAAGATGTACTTTTAAAAAAGACACTATTACTGTGCAATTAATATAGTATTATATAATGTAAACATAACTTTTATATGTACTGGGAACCCAAAAAATTCATGTGACTCACCTTACTGTGATATATACTTTGTTGTGGTGGCCTGGAACTGAACTCACAATCTTAAAAGCAGAGACATTCCTTTGCCAACAAATGTCTGTCTAATCAAGGCTATGGTTTTTCCAGTGGTCATGTATGGATGTGAGAGTTGGACTGTGAAGAAAGCTGAGCACCGAAGAATTGATGCTTTTGAACTGTGGTGTTGGAGAAGACTCTTGAGAGTCCCTTGGACTGCAAGGAGATCCAACCAGTCCATACTGAAGGAGATCAGCCCTGGGATTTCTTTGGAGGGAATGATGCTGAAGCTGAAACTCCAGTACTTTGGACACCTCATGCGAAGAGTTGACTTACTGGAAAGGACTCTGATGCTGGGAGGGATTGGGGGCAGGAGGAGAAGGGGACGACAGAGGATGAGATGGCTGGATGGCATCATTGACTCAATGGACGTGAGTCTGGGTGAACTCCGGGAGTTGGTGATGGACAGGGAGGCCTGGCGTGCTGCAATTCACAGGATTGCAAAGAGCTGGACACGACTGAGTGACTGAACTGACTAACAATAAGTATGAAATGATGTATGATCTGTACACTGAAAATTAAAATGTTGGTGAGATAAATTGTAAGACTTTAGTAAATGAAGAAAAATACCTTGTTTGTGGGTGGAAGACTCAATATTCTTAAAATGTTACTTCTTTTCAAATTTTCTATAGATTCAATACAATCTCAATCAAAATACCAGCTTACTTTTTTGAGATAGTAATAGGATGAGTCTAACACTTGTATGGAAATCTAAATACTTAGATTAGCCAAAATAAGTTTGAAAGAGAAAAACATAGTTGGAGAACTACTGCTACCTCTTATTAAAGCCTATTATAAAACTGCTACTGCTACTGTTAAATCACTTCAGTCGTGTCCGACTCTGTGCGACCCCATAGACGGCAGCCCACCAGCCTCCCCATCCCTGGGATTCTCCAGGCAAGAACACTGGAGTGAGTTGCCATTTCCTTCTCCAATGCATGAAAAGTGAAAAGTGAAGTCGCTCAGTCGAGCCTGACTCTTAGTGACCCCATGGACTGCAGCCTACCAGTCTCCTCCATCCATGGGATTTTCCAGGCAAGAGTACTGGCGTGGGGTGCCACTGAGAGGAATCAAAACAGCATGGTACTGGTGTAAAGATAGACAAATAGATCAATGGAACAGGACAGAGTCCAGAAAATAGATATTGTTGCATAAAGAAAACTAATTTTTGACAAATGGACAAAATATTTGAACTGACACTTCAAAGAAGTTCAATATCAGTAAGTCATTAGACAAATAAAAGGTAAAGTCACATAGATATTGCTATACATTTATTAAAGAGGCTAAAATTAAACAGCTGACTATATCAAGTGTTGGTCAGGATGCAGAGGAACTGGAACTCTCAAATACTGCTGGTGTTAATTTTAAAAGGTGCAACTACTTTGGAAAGCAATTTGGCAGTGTAATCCAGCTGTATATTCTTAAGTATTTATCTAGTAGAAAGAAAACATGTCCATACTAAAGGTATACATAAATCTTCACAGCAGTTTCATTCATAAAAAAATAAAACTGAGGACAAGCAAAATGTTCACCAACCAGTGTGATAAATAAACTATGGTATATAGATATAATGGAATGTTATCTGATAAGAAAAAAATTACTGATACATGCAAAAGCATAGGAGAATCTCAAAATCTTTCTGAGTGAAAGAAGCTAGATACAGAAAAAGAGTACATAATAAATGAGCTGAGTACATATAAATGAACTATATAAATAGTGCAATTTATATAAAACTCTAGAAAATGCAGACTAAGCTATGGTGACAGAAGGTACTTCAGTGGCTCCCTGGGGAAGGAGAAACAGGGACGTGCAGGAGGAAGGGCTTGCAAATGGGCATAAGGAAAGTTTGAGGGTGATGGTTATGCCTACTACCTTGACTATTAGGATGGTTTCAAAGGTGTATACATGCTTTAAAACTGTATACTTTAAATAGCACAATTATATAAAATAAATAGTACAATTACACCTCTTTGTTTTTATGTATTTATTTTAATATAAATTTATTTATTTTAATTGTAGGCTAATTACTTTACAATATTGGTTTTGCCATACATCAACATGAATCTGCCACGAGTGTACACGTGTTCCCCATCCTGAACTCCCCTCCCACCTCCCTCCCTGTACCATCCCTCTGGGTCATCCCAGTGCACCAGCCCCAGGCATCCTGTATCCTGCATCCTACCTGGACTGGCAATTTGTTTCATATATGATATTATACATGTATCAATGCCATTCTCCCAAATCATCCCACCCTCTCCCTCTCCCACAGAGTCCAAAAGACTGTTCTATACATCTGTGTCTCTTTTGCTATCTCGCATACAGGGTTATCATTACCATCTTTCTAAATTCCATATATATGCATTAGTGTATACTAACTATATTGGTGTTTTTCTTTCTGGCTTTCTTCACTCTGTATAATAGGCTCCAGTTTCATCCACCTCATTAGAACTGATTCAAATGCATTCTTTTTAATGGCTGAGTAATGTTCCATTGTGTATATGTACCACAGCTTTCTTATCCATTCATCTGCTGATGGACATCTAGGTTGCTTCCATGTCCTGGCTATTATAAACAGTGCTGTGATGAATATTGGGGCACATATGTCTCTTTCAATTCTGGTTTCCTTGGTGTGTATGCCCAGCAGTGGGATTGCTGGGTCATAAGGCAGTTCAATTTCTAGTTTTTTAAGGACTCTCCACACTGTTCTCCATAGTGGCTTACTTGTTTGCATTCCCACCAACAGTGTAAGAGGGTTCCCTTTTCTCCACACCTTCTCCAGCATTTGTTGCTTGTAGACTTGTGGATCGCAGCCATTCTGACTGGCATGAAGTGGTACCTCATTGTGGTTTTGATTTGCATTTCTCTGATCATGAGTGATGTTGAGCATCTTTTCATGTGTTTGTTAGCCATCTATATATCTTCTTTGGAGAAATGTCTGTTTAGTTCTTTGGCCCATTTTTTTATTGGGTCGTTTATTTTTCTGGAATTGAGCTTCAGGAGTTGCTTGTATACTTTTGAGATAAGTTGTTTGTCAGTTGCTTCATTTGCTATTATTTTCTCCCATTCTGAAGGCTGTCTTTTCACCTTGCTTATAATTTCCTTTGTTGTGCAGAAGCTTTTCATTTTAATTAGATCCCATTTGTTTATTTTTGGTTTTATTTATCTTCTTTGGAGAAATGTCTGTTTAGTTCTTTGGCCCATTTTTTTATTGGGTCGTTTATTTTTCTGGAATTGAGCTTCAGGAGTTGCTTGTATACTTTTGAGATAAGTTGTTTGTCAGTTGCTTCATTTGCTATTATTTTCTCCCATTCTGAAGGCTGTCTTTTCACCTTGCTTATAATTTCCTTTGTTGTGCAGAAGCTTTTCATTTTAATTAGATCCCATTTGTTTATTTTTGGTTTTATTTCCAATATTCTGGGAGATGAGTCATAGAGGATCCTGCTGTGATTTATGTTGGAGAGTGTTTTGCCTCGGTTCTCCTCTAGGAGTTTTATAGTTTCTGGTCTTACGTTTAGATCCTTAATCCATTTTGAGTTTTTTTGTGTGTATTGTTAGAAAGTGTTCCAGTTTC
Organism: Aepyceros melampus; assembly: GCA_006408695.1. Taxonomy (NCBI): domain Eukaryota; kingdom Metazoa; phylum Chordata; class Mammalia; order Artiodactyla; family Bovidae; genus Aepyceros; species Aepyceros melampus. Next base: position 15,162 of record SJXQ01005807.1, read on the forward strand.
ATTCTTTTACAAGTGGTTGACCAGTTTTCCCAGCATCACTTCTTAAAGAGATTGTCTTTTCTCCATTGTATGTTCTTGCCAGGGTGGGCTGCAATTTCAATTCAAATTCCTTTGGGCTTTCGACCTGATTTTCTTCAACTTGCCTCCCAGGCTACCCAACTCTACAGCACCCATGTCCGCCCCTCCTGTCCACTGGGGACGTGGGTTAGCCTGACGCTGATTCTTGGGAGATGGCTACTTGCCCAGTGGGGTACTTCAGTGCCCCTGGACTGGAAGCCTAGCCTCTGTGCCCCAGCTGGGAGGTGGGGGCTGAGGGTAAGCAGCAGCAATGCGAAATCCTGACCCAGATACAACCAGAGCTGCTAACAACAGGTGAGCTCAGAAACCCCCCTTTAACAAGAAGACCCCTCCAGCCACCCAGAGACAATGTTCACTCTCTGGACGGGTCCTTCACGGACACAGAGGCCAAGGGCGCCTCCACGCTGGATCTGTTTCTGTGGCTTTCAGTTCAGTCGCTCAGTGTGTCCAGCTCTTTGCCACCCCACGGACTGCAGCACGCCAGGCTTCCCTGTCCATCACCAACTCCTGGAGCTTGCTCAAACTCATGTCTGTCAAGTCAGTGATGCCATCCAACCATCTCATCCTCTGTCGTCCCCTTCTCCTCCCGCCTTCAATCTTTCCCAGCATCAGAGTCTTTTCCAGTGAATCAGGTTTCTCACATCCGGTCCCATCACTTCGTGGCAAATAGACAGGGAAACAATGGAAAAGTACAGGTGGCCGAAGTATTGGAGCTTCAGCTTCAGCATCAGTCCTTTCAGTGAATATTCAGGACTGATCTCCTTTAGGATGGACTGATTTGATCTCCTTGCAATCCAAGGGACTCTCAAGAGTCTTCTCCAACACCACAGTTCAAATGCATCAGCTTTCTTTATGGTCCAACTCTCACATCCATACATGACTACTGGAAAAACCATAGCTTTGACTAGATGGACCCTTGTTGACAAAGTAATGCTTTTAATATGCTGTCATATTAGAAAGTCTCTGCTTTTTAATACGCTGTCTAGGTTTGTCGTAGCTTTTCTTCCAAGGAGTAAGCATCTTTTATTTCATGGCTGCAGTCACCATCTACAGTGATTTTGGAGCCCCCCAAAATAAAGCCTGCCACTGTTTCCATTGTTTCCCCATCTATTTGCCATGAAGTGATGGGACAGGATGCCATGATCTTCATTTTTTGAATGTTGAGCTTTAAGCCAACTCTTTCACTCATCAAGAGGCTCTTCAGTTCTTCGTCACTTTCTGCCACGAGGGTGGTGTCACCTGCATATCTGAGGTTATTGGTCCTTCTCCCGGCACCCTTGATTCCGGCTTGTGCTGCATGTAGCCTGGCATTTTCCATGATGTGCTCTGCATGTAAGTTAAATAAGCATATCAGTTAAAAATCTGTGGCTTTAACCTTGGTTTTTCATTGCTTTTGTTATTACAATAATACATAATGACCTGCCTGGGGAGCCCTGCCCCTCTGTTGAAGAGATTAACACACCCCCTTTCTGATGTTGCCCATTCCTGGAGATATTTGAAAGATAATGGTCTTTCTTTCCTCACCTCCTCCCTTTCTCTGTCCTATAAAAGAAACTGGCATCCAAACCCCAACAAGATGGTTAATCTGAGGCATTATTTGGCCATTTTCTCAGTCAGATCACTTTCTGACTAAAGTCATATTCCTTGCCTCAACACCTCATCTCTGTTAATTGGCCTGTCATGCCGCAAGCAGTTGGAGCTTGGACTCGGTAACAAGCATACACCACAGCCCACAAACACACACCATGAAAACGCTGTAAACACACACACTACAAACATCCCACAAGCATATACCACAACACCCCATAGACACACAGCATGAAAACATTGTAAACACACACACCACAACCATCCCACAAGCATACATCACAGTTCAGTTCAGTTTAGTTCAGTCGCTCAGTCGTGTCTGACTCTTTGCGACCCCATGAATCGCAGCACGCCAGGCCTCCCTGTCCATCACCAACTCCCGGAGTTCACTCAGACTCACGTCCATCGAGTCCATGATGCCACCCAGCCATCTCATCCTCTGTCGTCCCTTTCTCCTCCTCCCCCAATCCCTCCCAGCATCAGGGTCTTTTCCAATGAGTCAACTCTTTGCATGAGGTGCCCAAAGTACTGGAGCTTCAGCTTTAGCATCATTCCTTCCAAAGAAATCCCAGGGCTGATCTCCTTCAGAGTGGACTGGTTGGATCTCCTTGCAGTCCAAGGGCCTCTCAAGAGTCTTCTCCAACACCACAGTTCAAAAACATCAATTCTTCAGTGCTCAGCCTTCTTCACAGTCCAACTCTCACATCCATACATGATCACAGGAAAAACCATAGCCTTGACTAGATGGACCTTAGTCGGCAATGTCTCTGCTTTTGAATATACTATCTAGGTTGGTTATAACTTTTCTTCCAAGACTTGTGTAGAGCAAGCAGATATATAGATCTGCTAAATTCAAATCATATTTTATGTCAGAATGTCTGTTAAGCAAAGCCATGTTACTGGACGTTTGGTCTGTCAGAGTGTTCCTCGGGGGTGCCTTCGGATGCTTTCACATCTTTCACAGTATTCATTCTCAACCTTCATCATAGGAAGAATATATCAGATCTTTAGCAATGCAGAAACTTCAGGAAAAAAACGATGTCTGGCAGATGAAGGGCTTTGTAAATAATGGATGGAAGTTCTTTATCTTTCCGTCTGTGTTTCCACTTGGTTCTCCAACAATGCAGCTGAGCAGAGAGCATGTCAGGATTAGGCAAATCCCTTCTGTACATGTCAGCATGATGCTCTTCCGGTGTATTGAATTTGAGCTGTCTCATGATACAGGGTAGACTTCCCTGGTAGCTCAGCTGGTAAAGAATCCGCCTGCAATGCAGGAGACCCTGGTTCGATCCCTGGGTCTGGAAGGTTCCCTGGAGAAGGGATAGGCTGCCCACTCCAGTATGCTTTCCTGGTGGACAGAGGAGCCTGGTGGGATCGCCTGGAGTCATACACAGCTGAGCGACCAAGCACAGCACATGATTCAGGGCACCAGAGATGAGCATTGAAGAGCACAGGGAAGCTGTTCTGAGAATATATCTTTCAATTCCTGACTAATGTGTTCCATTGTTGGGAGACTTAGAGCTTCTTCATAGTAACTCTCAGAGCTTAGCTGGGATTTCAGATCACTGTGCTGAGCTCTCCTGCTCCATTTCCCTGGGAGTTTCATCTGAATGTCTATATATGTCTATATGTCTATATGTCTATATATATATATATATATATATAAAATTTTTGGCTGCCCTGTGTGGTGTGCAGGTTCCTAGTTCTCCAAGCAGGATTGAACTCATACTCCTACACTGGGAGCATGAAGTCTTAACCCTGGACCACCAGGGAAGTCCCAGCATATTTTAAGCATTTATACAGGATATGTATTTGTACATTTTCCCATTTATGAGAAAGGGGGGACAGCATGGTGAGACATTTGTGTTTTTTTCTTCTTTAAATGTTTTAAAGATGTGAGTGGTGGTGTATAAAATGATCTGATGTGGTCTCAGTCTGCTTGTAGTTTTCATGTTCCTTCCGGTTGTCCGGATGCAGGATGCCAGTTGCTTGGGAGGTAGACCCTGCCCTCCTGCCCACCCCTGAGGGGCTTTCGCTGGTGGCATTCTCCCTCCCAGGGACCCCAGGGCAAGGGGAGGATTTGGGGCTCCTTTTTCACATCTGCCTGTGTGCACACACTCAGGAAGAGTGTTCTGTGTTTAGCACAAGATATTCTACTTTTTTCTGAATCATCAAATATTACTATGTTTTGTTCAGTAGCAATTTTATTTATCTATTTAATTGAACTATGGTTGATTTACAGTGTTACGTTAGTTTCAGGTGTACAGAAAGGTGATTCAATTATGCACATGTGTGTGTGTGTGTGTATCTTTTTCAGATTCTTGATTTCATTATAGGTTTTTACAAGATGCTGAATATAGTTCCCTGTGCTATATGGTAAGTCCTTGTGGATTATCTGTTCTATATATAGCAGCGTGTATCTGTTAATCTCATACTCCTAATTTCTCTCTCTTCCCTTTTCCCCTTTGGTAACTGTAAGTTTGTTCTCTGTGTCTGTGAGTCTGTTTCTATTACTATAAATAAGTTCATTTGTATCATATTTTTGATTCCAGTATAGGTGATGTCATATGATACTTGTCTTTCTCTGTCTGATTTTTCAGTATTTATTTTAGAACAAAATATGCTGCTCCCTAACCATGTAATCCTGGGGAAGCATGTATTCCATCTATGTCTGCTTTCTTGGCTTATGTTTTGAAGATTACATTGAGTGAGACTCTCAGAACAGCCCTGGAACATGGCAGGTTCTCAGTAAATGCTGGCAGCCTATTTTATTCCAGTTGTTTAAGAAGGACATCCTGTATTTGCTTCATTCAGTGAAAATCGTTTAGCCTGATCAAGGGTTTAACTAGTTGTTTCATTCTTTAATCATCCTACTTACATAGGAAGTGCTGAGTTATTTTTCTTTTAAAATGTGAATGCTCTTGTTTGTACTTATGAGTTGGTATCACTCCTGCAGTAGCTTAGAGACAGTCTTTTGACTCCATGGTTTTTATTATTTTCCAATACTAGGTCATGTCAAGTTCAGTTTTATTTATTAAAATATCCCAGAAATTTTATTGGATTGGCCAAAATGTCTGTTTGGGTTTCCGTAAGCCATAATGGAAAAATCCAAACAAACTTTTTGGCCAACCCAATATATTCAAATATTGACTCTGATTTTCCAAAGATCCTGTGTTTTACCTTGTTTCTACATAAACTCACTGAGTTACAAGGAAGGTATTTGATTTGCTCATGACTGCAAAGGAAATCGCAACTCCTGGCTTCTCATTTGTTTCTCTTGTCCCAGATGATTCTGTTTCCTTAGAAACTGCATGATACACATGATTTATGCATCGTGGATCAAGTAAGCTTAAGCACTCACTCAACTATTTGAAACTTGTTTTAAAGACTTCAGAAATAATCTGAAGTGATTTTGATGACTAGGTGCTCACTTATGAGTAAGTATACATTTATTTAAAGAATTAAAATTGAAATATGAAATGATGGATCTGGGAATGATCTTTGTTCCCCAAAGCCCTCCAGATTTTGTACTCCAGGAGAAAGTTTGATGAAAAGTAATTCTGAGGGGTCAATATCATTTCTGGACTTCCCTGATGGCTCAGTTGGTAAAGAATCTGCCTGCAGTGCAGGAGACCCAAGTTCGATCCCTGGGTCAGGAAGATCCTCTGCAGAAGGGAATGGCTACCCATGCCAGTAATCTTGCCTGGAGAATACTATGGACAGAGAAGCCTGGTGGGCTTCCAGTCCATGGGGTCACAAAGAGTCGGACACGACTAAGTACCTAACACACACAGTATCATTTTATGTTTTTTTGCCAGTTAATTCAAAATCAGGTGAGCAGTTTCAGCCGTGCCCCACTCTGTGTGATCCCATGGATGGGAGCCCACCAGGCTCCCCTGTCCATGGAATTCTGCAGGCAGGAACACTGGAATGGGTTGCCATTCCCTTCATGGGGTCTTCCCAGCCCAGGGATCAGACCCAGGCCTCCTGCCTTTGCAGGCAGATTCTTTATCATGTGAGCCACCAGGGAAGCCCATTGCATCCTGGGGAATGTCCTAAATCTTTAACAGAGGACAGTGACGTCTTAGAATGTTCTAAAGGTCTCCACACTGTTAGTCAGCATTTGAGCTCTTGCTGTGAGGATGGGTGTCAACTTGCGGAGTCAGCTTGGTCTGCTTATAAGAGTCACATCAGGGAATGGATTGGCATTTCCTTCTGGTTTTCTCCCTTTGAAAGGGAGTTCTGCCTCTGATCGTCAGGGAAACATTTGGTAGATGTTTGATAATTTTATTGGTGAAATTCCTATATAGAAGCTGCTTATACTCAGATTATTTAATTCAAGACGATCTGGTAAATTCTCCCCTATTATATTTTGCAGTGTCCTGCCCACTTAAGACACAGAAGGTGTCTTTAAGAATAGTGCTTCCCAGGTGGTGCAGTGGTAAAGAGTCCGCCTGCCAATGTAGGAGATGCGAGTTTGATCCCTGGGTTGGGACTATCCCCTGGAGAAGGAAATGGCAACCCACTCCAGTATTCTTGCCTGGAGAATCCCATGGACAGAGAAACCTGGTGGGCTGCTGTCTATGGGGTCACAAAAAGAGTCGGACACCACTGAGACACTGAGCACTCACACAGGTCACTATTACAGCGAATAAGGAAGGGAAAATAAAAGACACTTCCCCTGGAAAAGTAAGGAAAGTATCAACTAAGATTGCAGCATGTATTTGAAAAGTGTTTCCAAAGGGAATAGACTGTTTTCCAGCAGCTAGTGTCATTGCCCAGTGTTCTTGAGTTAGCGGGAGATCGGCCGTAGAATTTAAAGAGACCAGAGTCTATGATTTGGCTCTGGCCGTTTTCTTCTCTAGATTGTGTGGTTCATATCCACTTACAGGATTTTTGTGAGAAGGAAATGGGATGGTACAATGCAAACAGAACCCCCCCAGATGGCCACTCTCATTGCATAGATGTTCGTGCCCAGTACAGTGGAGTATCTTGGAGCATTTGTTAGCATTGTGCTATACTGTATGATGTGGCATCTGGTCCCATCACTTCATATGTGAGTCTGAGTGAACTCCGGGAGTTGGTGATGGACAGGGAGGCCTGGTGTGCTGCGATTCATGGGGTCGCAGAGAGTCAGACACGACTGAGCGACTGAACTGACCTGAACTGAACTGATACTTTATGATCTTTCTATGTTCTGGACCTTCTTAAATATAATGATTTTCTTCTTTTCAAATTGAATTTTGACCTTTTCAAAAGTCTGGAATTCGCTGAAGACAGGGAATTTTTCAGCACTTCATGAATGGTGGTGTTTATGTTGGATTGGCTGAGAGCCAGGTGGCAAACACCATTGAAAAGAAGACATAAAGTTTCCCCTTTACAAGAGGCCGAATGGTGACCTTTGCCTGCCCTTGGCCATGGACATCAATGGTTGTAATGTGTGCAGAGCAGGGGAAAGGTCTTGCTGCTTGACGTGAGGCCATGGTTCTCTGAGATACTTTAGTATGTTCCCATGAGCTCATGTTTGACCTAAAAGGTGTCTTTGTCCTCAGGTCCTTAGGATCGAGCTAGTCGTAGAGAATCAATATTTGGTACAATTCCCAGTGGTTAAATTTTATGAGAATATACTGAGTTTGTAACAAAACAAAACAAAACAAAAACTAGTGGTATTAAAGCCCAAACAAAAATATTTATTGAACTCTTCTTACATGTTACACTTTGTTAAAGTATCTTTGTTACAGAGTTGATTGTTACCGAATTTAAAAGATTGATTTAATTAATGTAGCATTGCAAGTCAACTATGATAAAGTAAAATTAAAAAGAATAAAAGATTGGTTTAAGTTTTTTCCTTAAGAGTTTTAAGAGAAGTGTAATTGAACCCATAAAGTTAAGATATTATTTTCTCATTGTCCATGGAGATGAGAAAATGTCATTCTATTTATAGAATTGTATTCTAAAATTTAGATATAGTTCTCATTATGTAATTCGTGTCATAATTCATTCTTCTTATAATGCTTGGTTTTCAAACCCATTTTCTGACTGTTCCCTAAATGTAAAGCCTAAGTAGATTGATCAGAAAACAAATAATCAAGAAGTAGAAACAAAGTGGATATTAAGAATTAGAAATCAGCTTTAGTTTCTCCCTTAAGATTTATTATGTGACATGTATCAGGAAGGTTATAACATTTAGTTAAGTTTTATTATTGTTTCTCCAGACTTAAAATTTCTTTCCTAGCGTTTCTCAGAAATTTCATTATATGTAAGTCCTCTATGCGTGCGCCGAGTCTTTGATTTCTCCACATTATAAAAAGGGTGAGGCTGCATGATCTGGGGCGAAAGGAGGGTTTTGATTCTTTTCTGACTGTTTTATAAAAAAAAAATATTCCTGATCCTTGTCTAGCTTGAGAATAATGCATGTAAACAAACAATACCCCAGTAGGAAAACAGAGTTTATAGGGCCCTTTCATAACAAAATCTTGTTAGTTTTCCTCAAATAACGAGGTGAGCAATAATTGCTCATCTTACAGCAAAGGGCTCAGAGGTTAAATTTGTTTTATTTGTGTTGGTTTAACAGTTAGCATTGCTTGAACAAGTTTCTCATGAGTGTAAGTGAGAAACAGCCCTTGGCCCTGGCAAGATGTGTAAATGTGCTGTTAAATGCATCACTGTCCTCTGGATGGAATCCTGGAACAAAAAGAGGACATTAATGGAAATACTACTGAAATCCAAGTGAAATCTGGAGTTTCATTTTTTAAAAAGTATATAAAGAGTTAAAAATTTGGTGGTGGGGGCACAGAACACAAGACAAAAAAATGTGACGGGCAGCTGAACAGATGAAAATATCACATGTGTGCAAGTAGGTATAAGACTTCTTAAAAAATTGTGCTGTTGCTTTTAGTAGGGAAACTGGTAATAACCTAAGTGCCTGTCAGTATTATAATGGATAAATATTGGGTTGTATAATTGGGCAGTGAGTGCCACATATCAGAAAAATGAGCTGGAATTGTATCAGTATAGTTAATTCTAAAATTAATGTCAGTAAATTAAGTTACCAAAAAAAAAGCCTTCGTTTTGAATATTTTAAAAACAAAATCTAACAGGAAAGAAGATTTATAATGAAATTGCAAGTTTCACCCCCACTTCTTCCCTTTTCCTGTCCCTAAAAGCCTTTGGGAATCATGCCTTGGTTTTTCTGGTGGTTCCTTCCAGGTCTCTAAATAAGATATTTATGTTGCTGTTTTTATAACTAGACTAACTGTAGACATCTTCTGTTAATTCCTGTTAGGATAGATGCAGTTACCATGCTTATAGCATGCCTTTTTTGTGACTCTGGCTTTGGGTGGGCTTCTGGGAGTCTGTCCATGCGTTGTCCACTGGGCTCTCTGGAGGGTGAGCGTCTGTCTTGCCCTCCCTCCTCACACCCCCACCCTGCCCTCTGCTTCTGCCGGCAGACACGGCCCACCTCTTCCCTTGTCCTCTTGAGCTGATCACGGCATTCATTTGTATTTTGTGTTCACAGTCTTGTGACTTAGTAAATGCTGCTCACAGCTGACGCACAGAATGAATGTGATGACTTTCTCTTCCTTGACAACCTTTTGCATTTCCTGGAGTCAGTAGTCATGTTGCTTTTTGCTCGATTTTCTATGTACTCACCACACATCCATCCCCAGATTGTTGCCCAGCTGTTAGAACTTTTCTCCCAGTACAGTGTTTCTCCCCTGAGAAAGGGGCAGGGAGGATAAATTCTGTGAGACCTCAGTGGTCTGGAGGCTTTTGTTATGTGCTTACACGTAATTAATGATCTCCAGGTTGGAAGTTAATTTTCTTTCACAGTTTTGAAAGTCTGATCTGTTGTCTTTGAGCTTTCACTATTGCTGTTAAGAAGTCTCAAAATCTTTCTCCCTCTTTGTCTCTTTCTCTCTCTCTCTTTTTTTCCTGGGCAATTTTAGGACAGTGATTCTCATTCCTGGCTCCAGTTTAAAGTTGTCTAGGAGCTTTGACCAAATCCTAGTATGAGAGATTCTGAAATAATTGATCTGGATTGGAGTCCAAACATAGGTATTTCTGGAAAGTTCCTTGGTAGTTCTGATTTGCAGCCAGAGTTGAGAACCCATTTTATGGTCTTTTTTTATCTAGAATACAGTGGCTTTCATGATGCACAGTAATGGGGGTCTCTTTATCCATTATGGTAGGTGCTTGGTGTCCTAATAATCTGTAAATTTATGACCTTTAAATTTGGGGAGTTTTTTATTTTCTTCCTTCAAGTTTCCCTGTTCTACTGTTTGTAGGTCCTGTGCTTCCATCTTCCATTTTCTGTGCTTAGATGCTCAGTTGTGTCTGACTCTTTGTGACCCCATGGACTGTAGCCCACCAGGCTCCTCTGTCCATGGGGACTCCAGGCAAGAATACTGGGGTGGGTTGCCATTCCCTCCTCCAGGGGATCTTCCCGACCCAGGAATCAAACCCTGGTCTTCCGTATTGTAGACAGATTCTTCACCATCTGAGCCACCAGGGAAGCCCTCCATTTTCTGTAACTTTCTCATTTTTTGTTTTGGTTTCTGAGTGATTTCCTTAGTTTGATTTTACAGCGTTTCCATTGAGTTTTTCTTCTTTACTATATTTTTATTTTCCAGAAATTTATGTTCTTAGTTCTGAATATTCTATTTTATGGGCTCCTTTCTCTCCCGTCTTTATTGAGATCATAGTTGTTGACATATACCACTGTGTAAGTTTTAATGTGGTGATTTGATACGTGTATATTATGAAAGGATTACCACAACGAGGTTAGTTAACACATCTATCACCTCGCATAGGTACCTTTTTTTTTGGCAATAACAACATTTAAAATTTATTTTCTTAGTGGGAAGAGTGGAGTGGGAGTTTGGGGTTAGCAGATGCAAGGTATCATACATAGAATGGATGAACAACAAAGTCCTACTGTATAGCAGAGGGAAGTCTATTCAGTATCCTGTGATAGACCATAATGAAAAAGAATGAAATGAAAAAATAGAAAAAGAATGTATGTGAAAGTGAAGTTGCTCAGTCGTGTCCGACTCTTAGTGACCCCGTGACTGCAGCCTAGCAGGCTCTTCCGTCCATGGGATGTATATGCAGGTATAATTGAATCACTTTGCTGTACAGCGGAAATTAATACAATAGTATAAATCAAGATGCTTCAACAAAATAAATCTAAAGAGATTTACTCTCCTAGCGCCTTTCAGGGGTGTGGTGCGGTGTTGTTGACCGCAGCCACTGTGCTCTACATCGGATCCCCAGAACTTACTCGTCTTATAACTAAAGTTGTTCCTTTTGACTAATATCTCCCTGTCTCTTCCACCCCTGTCAGCCATCAGTCTGATCTCTGTTTCTGTGAGTTTTTTTTTTTTTAAGATTCCACATGTAAGTGAGATCACACAGTAGTTTCTCCCTGTCCAACTTATTTTAATGCTCTCAAGGTTCATCCGTGTTGTGGCAAATGGCACGATTTCCTTCTTTTTATGGTTCAGTAATATTCCATTGGAGGTCACATTTTCTTTCTTCATTCATGGATGCTTGGATTATTTCCACATTTTGGCAAATGGCACGATTTCCTTCTTTCATGATTGGATAATATTTCAGTGGAGGTCACGTTCTCTTTCTCCATTCATGGACGCTTGGACTATTTCCACATCGTGGCTGTCGTGAGTAATACTGCAGTGAACGCGGAAGTGCAGGCGTCTCTTCAGGACAGAGATGTCCATCTCTTCAGCTCTGCGCACAGAAGAGGGCTTGATGCCTCCCGTGACGGCTCCACTTCAGGTTTTCGAGAAACCTGCACACTGTTCTCCGTGGAGGCTGCACCAGTTTCCAGTCCCACAGCAGTGTAGGAGGGGTCCCTTTTCTCCACATCTGTAGTAACACTCGCTACCGCTTACCTCTTTGACAGAGGCCATTCTGGCAGGTGTGGTCTCATGTCTCATCGAGGTTTGGTTTGCTTCCCTGATGATTGGTGGTGTTGAGCATCTTTCCGTGAGCCTCTTGGTGTGGATGGCCTCCTGCTTTTATCTGTCCTCCTCTCTGAGGATGTCAGTAACTGTCTGTTAAGTTTCCATCTCCCTTCCCAGTTCTCTTTCCCCTAAGTCTGTTTTTAAAAATCCACCATTCATATCAGTGCCCGCCTTCCCTATTGGAGGCTTTCCTCAGCACTCTCAGGGCTTGCCTGCTCGTGTTGAAAGGCTGACATGAGGTTCCGTCTGTGTGGTCGGCACGGCAGCTTTAGCCTTTGCTCTGAGAGCTGGCTGGGCCATTGCATCGGAGGCGTGTGGGGAGGCCCTGCTGTCATTGTCTCAGGGCCTTTTCTCCTGGGCCGCTCAGCTTCCTCAGAGAGGATGGTTTTCAGCTCCAGCTGAGGGAACTGAGTGGGCGGAAGGTGGGAGGATGTCCAAATTGAAAAAATTTTATTATGTATTGGAGCATGGTTGATTGACAATGTTGTGTTAGCTTCAGGGGTACAGCAAAGTGACCCAGTGACATATGCCTATGTCCACTCTTTTTCAGATTCTTTCCCGTAGGGAATATTGAGCAGAGTTCCCTGTGCTATACGATAGGTCCTTGTTGATTATGCACTTTATATCTAGTAGGGTATAAATGTTAATCCCAGCTCCCAATGTATCCCGCCCTTCGATCTTTCCCTTTGTTTTCTGTGTCTGTGAGTCTGTTTGTAAATAAGTCCAATTGTACCATTTTTAAAACGTCCACATGGAAGTGATATCACATCCTTGTCTTCCTGTGACTTGCTTCGTTTAGTATGATCTTTGGGTCCAAGAGAGGGTCCAGTTTTGGTGTGGCCTCACTCTCCACCGCCTTTGGCATCCGTGTCTCCCAGACGAGAGACCCCGCCTCTCTCACTGTCTCCTCTGCTGGTCCGGCGGTCATGGAGGGCGGGGCGCCTCCCCAGAGGCCACCCCCTCGAGTCCGTCAGCTCTGGGGGCGTCCCGCGGGGTTTCAGATGCGAGCCGGGATGCCCTGCTGCTGCCTGAGGCTCCAGCTCTTCATCGGTTGGGCCAGGCGTCACCAGTTCTTTTCTCTGTGGCTCCCAAATCTTGTCTTTTTTTTTTTTTAAGTGTTGAGGTACAGTTGGTTTCATAATATGCTGTTAATCTCTGCTGTGAGCACAGTGACTCGGGTGGACATATATTCTTTTCCATACTCTTTCCCTTTATGGTTTGTCACAGATATCGAACATAGTTCCCGAACCTTATTCTCAGCAAGTCCTTTCCTTTCTCCTTGTCTGTAGGAGGAGGTCCTGAAATTAGATCCCCTCACTGTCGAAGTAGTGGCTTTCGGGAGAGGAGACGTGAGCTCAGAGTTCAGCTGCCCTGTTGATCAGAGCCGAATCCTGTGCTTGCGAGAAGTGAAAGCTAGAGGATGAGAGGCCTCGGGTGGCCGTCGCGGCTGCGCGCGGCGCCCCAGCCCTCTCAGCAGCCCTCTTGCTGGGCTCCGTGGTGTCCACGTGTCTGCACAGCCCTCGCAGGGCCTTGGGTTTGCTGTTCTTTCCCTGTAGATGTGGCTGCCACTCGTTGGACTTTAGAGTTAAATTTGGAAAAGTTATTTAAACTCTCCTGCTGCAGTGCAGGTTGACAGCCGGTATTAAAATAAAACGTTGAGTTAGAAACCCTGAAAATGCTGTGTTGGTTTTCACCCAAAGAGCTGGTGTGTGCGTGCTGAGTCGCTTCAGTTGTGCCTGAGTCTTTGTGACCCTATGGGCTATAGCCAGTCAGGCTCCCCTGTCCATGGGACTCCCCAGGCAAGAGTACTGGAGTGGGTTGCCATGCCCTCCTCCAGGGATCTTCCCAACCCCGGGGTGGGACCCACATCTGCCGCATTTCCCGCGTTGCCAGGCAGGTTCTCTGCCGCCAGCGCCGCCTGCATCTTCTCCTGAAGTCACTCACTGCCTGTATTGGCATCTTAAATATTCCTCTTTTGTCAGTGTCAGGACTACCTCACCCAGGTGTCACGAAGAAAAGTTAGAAATTACAACTCATGTGGGTTCTTTGATTAGACGTTTGAAATAGAAACTCTGTGATGTTTCATTTTAAGACCTTTTTCTTCCTCTGAAGAATGGATAACGGCATCTTAAGGAACTTTTACTAAAAATAGTTTGGGGGGGTAAGTTTTTGTCATGACTTACATATCAGGGATAGTGTGTACACTCTTCACTGAATATTCATTTAAATTGAAAAAAGCAGTCTGAAATAGGCCTTATTAGCTAAAGAAAAGCTAGATTTTTGACGTTTAGACGAACCAGGAATTTCCATTTTTTTGGTGAATATTTTTCTCCTCTTCAAAAACACGTGGCTGTTTTGGTTGTTACAATTCTCTTTGGATAAGTTGCTTTTCTTGTATTTTATTTGCAAAAACTTAAAATCTGTAGAAAAGCTGAAAAAAGGATTAAGTGAACACTTTGTATACCTTCACCTAGGTTATCTGGGTTCAATGTTAATGATTAACATTTTGGTGCTTTTGTACACTGTCTCTTTATTTTTAATTTTTTCTGAACCATTAAACATTGTTTGTACATTAGATACTTTGTCCCTAAATAATCACATATGTCCTCAGAATATGGAATTTCTCTTATATAATCAGCATACTGTCTTCATCCCTAAGAAGATGTCTATAATAATAGGCATTCTTTCCTCGTTTTTCCCAAATTTTCATTCCCACCCTCCCCTATGCCCCGAGGACCTCAAGATTCAGACAAGGATTGCATGTTGCGTTTGATTGGTATATATCTTTGGTCTCATTTATTCTAGAAAAGACCCTTCCTTGCCAGTTGTCTGAAGGAATGTCCCGCAATCTGGATTTCTTATTTTGATCCTCACTTGATTCATTGCTACTATAGAAACAGTGATCGTTTCTTCCTCATTTATTAGCCAGTGTTCTTCTGTACAGAAGACCGTTCACCCCTCTCCCTGCCTTTCTTTTCTAAACGTCACTGTTGACTCATGGATTCTTTTTTTTTTTACTCAGTGTGTTAGAACCCATTACCACTGCTATTCCTTTTGATGCTTAAATTGTCCCAGGTTTGGCTATTGGGAGCCTTTGCAGCCAGCTTCTGTGTTTTTTTTTTTTTTTTTTAACCATGTTCTTGTTAATCTTGAGGCATCCCTGTTTTCTGGCACAAGATATTTCCAGTTCACCTTGTGCTTTCTCTGTCCCAGATCTCAAATCAGGTATCTGAAGAGTCCTGGTTTATTTCGCTGGGGATGTGTTCTTGGAGCTGAGATCTGGGAGCTAGATACCTTTATTGTTATCTGGTTACCCCTGCTCTTAGGGCCTTTTAATGGAAGCAGCTACGAAATAGATGCCTGTTTTCTTTTTTCTTTGGAGATTTCTTGTTTTTATAGACCCTTATGTAGAAGGATTTTATTCTTTTAAAACTAAAAAAAATTTTTTTTTAAATTGAAGGATGATTGCTTTAGAATGTTGTGTTGATTTCTGTCGTATAACGGCACGAATCCGTCATAATCACGTGTATATCCCCTCCCTCCTTGTAAGTCGTCACAGAGTGGGCTGGCTCCCCTGTGTTGCAGAGGAGCTTCCCACCAGCGACCTCCTTTACACATGGAAGTGTATGTCAGTGCCGCTGTCTCAGCTTGTCCTAATCTCTCCTTCCCTCGCTGTGACCCCAAGTCCCATCCCTATCTGCGTCTCTGTCTCTCCCCTGCAAACGTGTTCGTCAGTACAGTTTTTCTAGATTTCATACATATGTGTTAATATATGATATTTGTTTTTCTCTTTCTGACTGACTGCACTCTGTATAGCAGGCTCAGATTGATGCCCCTCACTAGAACTGACTCAGGTTCGTTCTGTTTTATGGCTGAGTAATATTCCATTGTATACCTGTAGTACATCTTTATCCATTCATGTTGATGGTCATCTAAGTGGCTTTCATGTCCTGGGTATTATAAATAGTGCTGAGGTCTGTTTTCAAGTCATAAATTTATTAGTGATGTTCACTATTTGAATCTAATATCATGGGGTTCTTTTTTACCTTCTTCTGTTGTAACCTTTTGGTTCCTACCAGCATTTTTGTATATAACCTAGTTGCTCTTTTGGAGAAGGCAATGGCACCCCACTCCAGTACTCTTGCCTGGAAAATTCCATGGACCGCGGAGCCTGGTAGGCTTCAGTCCATGGGGTCGCGAAGAGTCGGACACGACTGAGCAACTTCATTTTCACTTTTCACTTTCATGCATTGGAGAAGGAAATGGCAACCCACTCTAGTGTTCTTGCCTGGAAATCCCAGGGATGGGGGAGCCTGGTGGGCTTCCATCTATGGAGTCACACAGAGTCGGACACGACTGATGCGACTTAGCAGCAGCAGCAGTAATTGCTCTTTCCTACAATGTACATGGAACAGCACCTGTTACTACATCTTATCCTTACCGGTCTCATTTGGTATCAAGGTCCAGAGGCTCTCGCAGGTTGCCTACTGGAAATAGATGAAAGGATGAAGGATTTAATGTAGGCATAAATGGTGGCCCAGATCTAAGGCAGCTTTGAGAATCAGCTGCTTGCGTCCCCCTGCTGTCTTGGCCTTGTTAATGTTACATTTTCATTCCAGGTGTCTCTGCTCCTTGTCTCCCACCTTCAACCTTCCCCAGTGTGGAGGAATTTTCCAGGCTGATCATTTACCCTCTGTTCAGCAGCACTCCTTTTGGGTGGTGTCTTTGGTATTGTCGGTCACGAGCAGGGCGGAGAGATTTCTTTTGTGGAAAGGGTCTGGCTGCTTTCTTTTGTTTGAACATTGTAATCACTGGACGTTCTCAGGTTTAATGGACTAGTACAAACTGGCTTTTATTTTTCTTAGAATGGCTGTAGACTGTTTCATCCCGAAGTGCGGTTAATGGTGTATTTTCAGTTCATGAATAATTTTGAAAATAAGGTAGTAAAATGTGTTTAATTTCCAGCTTGCCAACCACCAAGCTGTAGTCTCTTTCTGAACAAATCAAAGTCATTATACAGGGCAAATATATTTAGCTACTGATGACATCTTAGAGAGCGCCCAAAAGGAGGGAAAAGATATATGTTTTTTTTTCCCCCTAAATTTCTGAATGAGAAGAAAAGATAAGCTGCCCAAAGTCTGTCAACTTGATATTTTAAGAAGAATAAAGTTTTTTTAAAGAAAATCTATGGTAAGTGTTGTTAGTGACTGAGAATTAACAAGCCAGTTTGTAAAATAGTGAACAGAACATAGACTTTCAACTTAACAGACTTAAGTTTGAAATCGGCTTGTTCAAACTTTGTGACATTGAGTAGTGGCGAATGCAGTCTTGAGCCTCAGTTTCCCTTTTGTAAAAGGGGCATTATAACACCCACTATCTCCCAGAGTTCAGTTCAGTTCAGTCATGTCCGACTGTTTGTGACCCCATGGACTGCAGCACGCCAGGCCTCCCTGTCCATCACCAACTCCTGGAGCTTGCTCAAACTTGTGTCCATCAAGTCGGTGATGCCATCCAACCATCTCATCCTCTGTCATCCCCTTCTCCCGCCTTCAGTCTTTCCCAGCATCAGGGACTTTTCCAGTGAGTCAGTTCTTCACATCAGGTTGCCAAAGCATTGGAGTTTCAGCTTCAGCATCAGTCCTTCCAATGAATATTCAAGACTGATTTCCTTTAGAATGGACTGGTTGGATCTCCTTGCAGTCCAGGGGACTCTCAAGAGTCTTCTCCAACACCATAGTTCAAAAGCATCAATTCTTTGGTGCTCAGCTTTCTTTATGGTCCAACTCTCACATCCATACATGACCACTGGAAAAACCATAGCTTTGACTAGATGGACTTTTGTTGGCAAAGTAACGTCTCTGCTTTTTAATATGCTGTCTAGGTTGGTCATAGGTTTTCTTTCAAGGAAGCAAGCATCTTTCAATTTCATGGCTGCAGTCACCATCTGCAGTGATTTTTGGAGCCCAAGAAAATAAATCTGTCACTGTTTCCATTGTTTCCTCATCTATTTGTCATGAAATGATGGGACCAGATGCCATGGTCTTAGGATGGGACCAGATGCCATGGTCTTAGTTTTTTGAATGTTGAGCTTTAAGCCAGTTTTTCCACTGTTCTCTTTCACTTTCATCACTATAACTGAGAAATTATAGAAGGTTAGACACACAAAAAAATACCTTTTAGCTTTACTTTCTGATAAGTCAGGAGTCCTAGCTCTGGAGAAATAAAGGATCTGCAGTGAAGCCATGGTCGGGAAGGGTGACAGCGGGCTCATCTCTAAGAGGTGGGGTCTGCTCCCTAGGGGGCGGCCGTGAGCGTGGTGAGGGTGCCCCTTCCCGGGTGGAGCGGGTGGCTGGGGGGACTGGGGCTCCGAACCTCGTCTGGGCAGGTGAGGTGGGCTCCCATTCCCGCAGGTGGTCCTGGCCTCCATGCTTGATGTGGGAGCCCAGGGCTGAGCGCTGGGGAGGGCACACGTCCTCACCCCAGCCCTACCCAGGGGAGATAACAGTTGGTAATTTTTCTTGGCCTAGCGTGTGATTTCTTTCCAGTGCACTCACTAGTGGCACATTCTGGTCTAGCCAGTAAGTGGAAGTCATGGAAGGTGTCGGGGAATTCTTCACCCTCCTTCCTGGATCAGAGTTTTTTGCGCCGAGGACTTCTGCATAGAGTCTCACTGTGCTGATGAACACTTGTAAACAGTCACCGTGTTTTATACGGCAGCACCATTCACAATTGCAGAGAGGGGGAAGCAACCCGAGTGTCTGCTGATGGCAGAATGGATACAAGAAATGTGGTCTGTACAGGCAGTGGGATATGACCGGCTTTAGTAAGGGAGGAAGTCCTACACCTGGGACAACATGGATAGACCTTGAGGACATGATGCTGGGAGAAGTAAGCTAGTCACAGAATATGAGTCCACTTATAGGTGGCCTGACGGAGGAGCCTGGTGGGCTGCAGTCCATGGGGTCGCTAAGAGTCGGACACGACTTCACTTTCACTTTCATGCATTGGAGAAGGAAATGGCAACCCACGCCAGTGTTCTTGCCTGGAGAATCCCAGGGACGGGGGAGCCCGTTGGGCTGCTGTTTATGGGGTCGCACAGAGTTGGACACGACTGAAGTGACTTAGCAGCAGAGTAGTCAGATTCAGAGAAACAGAAGGTAGAAGGTCCTTATCAGGGATGGTGGGCTGGGTTGGGGCTGGGGGCAGGAATGGAGGCGTCATTTAGCAAGTGCAGTTTCTATTATGTGGGAGGAAAAGGTTCTGGAGACTGGCTGCACAGCAGCGTGAGCACATTCAGCACCAATGAACCATAGCCTTAGAAATGGCCAAAGTGGTAAATTCTGTGCCACAGATTTTTTGTGCAATAAAAAGCACAATAGTTTACAAGAGACTGTATAACAGACATTTATGCAGATATAAACATACGCTGACATTTATGTCTGTGTATGGTTATTATATGCACATATTTAAAAATTTACTGTAGACTTACATGTATTTCATATTGTGCTCTTTCAGTGTTTCTAAAAGATGAAAGATTAAAAGATACGCAGACTAAAAGTGATATAATCTTTCCACAGGACAATGTACATATTCATGTGAACTGAGATTTCACTTCCAAGAATTTGTTACAAGGGAAAAACTGTGCATAAAGGTTTAACAAGGGTATTAGCTTACAGCTCTGTTTATAATGATAATGAAAACTTGGAAGCAATTCTGATTGCTCAGTTTTAGAGAACTGGTTAGATTATGGTGCCTCCATCGTTTTATTGAAATAGGGATCCAGCTCTCTGTGGGCTGTGCAGCTCTCTATTGGTTGTGGGGATAAAGCTTGATTGAAGAATACCTTGACTGAGTTAACACTTGGGAAAGTTTATGTTCTGTGTATAAGCGACAGAACTCAGGTTCTTTTAACTCTACATATTGTGCTGTAGACACTGTAGCAGAGGAATTCTCTCTTTTTTAAAGTCTTCACTTTAGTTTCCAATTTTTATCTTAATTGATTTGTTTAGTTTTGTTTTTGGCTGTGCTGTGTCTGTTGCTGTGCGTGGGCTTTCTCTAGTTGCGGTGCGGGGGCTGCTCTCCAGCTGTGGTGAGTGGACTCTGGACCTCGGGAGCTGTGTGCAGGAGCCTAGCTGCTCCGTGGCCTCGGGTGTCTTCCTGGACAAGGGATTGAACCCGTGTGCCCTGCCTTGGCAGGTGGATTCTTAACCACTCGACCACCAGGGAAATCGCGGAGAGAGGCTCTCTTGATAATGCAAATTGTTCTAGCCCTTTTCTCAAAAGTCGGATGCCAACTAATAGAAGAATATTATATACAACTCTGTATTTCATAAACTTTTGCTTCTCAAAATATTTGAAGAAGAAAAACTTAGTAGCATCTTATGATTGTGCTAATTAGATTTAAATGTTATAAATAACATCTAAAGATGTATATGTCATGAAAGTTGCCTTTCTTTTCTAATATTCATTTTATCAAGTTAACATTACTCACCCATACAGAGAAAGTCATAAACAATTCCATGTTAGAACCTCTTTACAGCCATGCTGCTTCTTCTCCCCCCCCCTTTTTTTTTAAAATCTGGCATTTATTTGGTCTTTAATAACCTTCAGATAAGATGATCAAAATGCCCATGAGTGATTAGTCTGCTTCTCCGCGAGCTCTGAGCTTCACTCTGAAGAGATGGGAGTCTAATTTTATCTTTTGTGGTGTATGTTACAGTGTTTCATATTTTTCCATGCTAACTTTGATGAGAATTGCAACCAGTCTTAAATAATGAAATACTTAAGCTCATAAAATACCTAAGCTATTTTGTATCAATTTGTGCAGTGTCTAGGAATGCAAAGCATTTAGTCTAGTTTGTTTTGGAGAAGACTGACCTTCTACCTCAAGTCTTGATTTAAGTGACCTTGGTTAAATTATTGTGTCTCTCTGAGCATCAGTTTACTCATCCGAAATCTAACTTTTGTGAACAGAGCATTTTTATACCTCGAGTGCCTTTATCTTAGGCACGTTTACTGTCGGAGCCCAGATGCCAGATCTGTTGCACCGTCTCTGCTCTGAGAGTTGGAGCACCCTCAGGCCTCACTTATAAATGGGAGGGGTCCCTGTGTGCACTTCAGGGAGTTGTTGTGAGGTGGGTATGAGCTACTGCACTAGACTTCTTGGGAGAATGCCTGGTACATGGTAACTCAATCATGCAAGAATGTTGTTTTTATCATAGTTCTGAGTCTGCGATGGTGCTTTACAATATAAAATTTTCAATGTTTCAGTGAATAAGAACTTGCCAATTAGTTATTGTTGTTCAGTCGCTCAGTCGTGTCCGGCTCTTTGCGACTTCATGGACTGCAGCATGCCAGGCTGCCTTGTCCTTCAGCATCTCCTGAAGTTTGCTCAAACACGTGTCATCAAGTCGGATGGATGGTTAAGTCTACCCAACCATCTCATCCTCTGTCGTCTCTTCTCCTCCTCCCATCTTTCCCAGCATCAGTGTCTTTTCAAATGAGTCGGCTCTTAGCGTTATGTGTTGAAAGTAGTGGAGCTTCAGCATCAGTCTTTCCAATGAACACCCAGGACTGATCTCCTTTAGGATTGGCTGGTTTGATCTCCTTGCTGTCCAAGGCACTCTCGAGTCTTCTCCAGCACCACATTCAAAAGCATCAGTTCTTCAGCACTCAGCCTTTCTTATTGTCCAGCTCCCACATCCATAGATGACAACTAGAAAAACCATAGCTTTGCCTATGCGGCCCTTTGCCAGCAAAGTAACATCTCTGCTTTTTAATGGGCTTCCTAGGTTTGTCACAGCTTTTCTTCCAAGGAGGAAGTGTCTTTTAATTTCATGGCTGCAGTCCCATCTGCAGTGATTTTGGAGCCCAAGAAAGTAAAGTCTGTCACTGTTTCCATTGCTTCCCCATCCATTTGCCATGAAGTGATGGGACTGGATGCCACATATATACGAAAGTGAAAGTTGCTGAGTCGTGTCCAAATCTTTGCAACTCCATGGACTAAATACAATCCGTGGAATTCTCTGGGCCAGAATAATGGAGTGGGTAGCCTTTCTTCAGGGGATTTTCCCAACCCAGGGATCAAACCCAGGTCTCCTACATTGCAGGCAGATTCTTGATCATTTGAGCTACCAGGGAAGCCCATAAAGACCTACTGTATGCTGACTTCTGTGTTTATTGCAAGCCCAGAAGTTCCAGATTATTCCTTCTCTTGGTATCACGCTCCAGGCATCCCAGTCCTAGAACATTTTTAACCCAAGATATACCTAAGAATAGCAAAGACTTCCCAGGTAGCCCTGGTGGTAAAGAACACAGCTGCCAGTGCAGGAGACGTAAGAAGTATGGGTTCAATCCCCGGGTTGGGAAGATCTGCTAGAGTAGGAAATAGCAACCCACTCCAGTGTCTTTGCCTGGAGAATCCCAGGACAGAGGAGCCGGGTGGGCCAGAGTCCATGGGGTCGCAAAGAGTTGGACATGACTGAGGCAGCTTGGCATGCGTCAGTAGGCCACCAGATCTGTAAGCCTTTTGTTTTGATTAAAAAAAAAATTGACGTGTAGTTGACTTACAGTGTTGTATTACTTCCTTCTGTCCAGCAGCATGAATCAGTTATATACCTATATGTGTATTTTGTTTTTCTGCATTCCTTTTGTTGTATTCCTGCCTCAGTTCTGCACCGTAAGACCCTGGACAGTTTTGTTTTCCTTTTGTTCTAATTCATGGTGTT
This sequence comes from Aepyceros melampus, assembly GCA_006408695.1. Taxonomy (NCBI): domain Eukaryota; kingdom Metazoa; phylum Chordata; class Mammalia; order Artiodactyla; family Bovidae; genus Aepyceros; species Aepyceros melampus. The sequence continues at coordinate 37,540 of SJXQ01005807.1, forward strand.
GTTTAGAGGAGGCAGAGATAAAGGAAAGACCCCCGGTTCCATGGAATCAACCACTTCTCACACTGACTCAGTCCTTGTGCTTCAACATCTGTGGCATAAATTGGCCACTGTGAAATCCTGAGCCAAGGAATGTGCGTATTTAAAGGGCTAGACTTTCACGTGCATTTAAAAATATTCTTCATGATACCTAACAGGATGCAGCAAAATGGTGATTTTTTTCCCCGCTGCCTAGTGAGGGAGATGCTTCTTCCCACACCTGATGTTTGCTTCTGGGGGTGGGGACGCCCTGTTCAGGAGGCAGAGGCCGAGGCCTCAGCCTGACTGGTGAGTTTCTGATGAGAAACGGCCCCCTGGCAACAAGTGCTCAGGGACCCCACCCCCACCCCAGGGCACCTGCTGCCTGTGGCATGAGGGTCAGTCTGTTGAGCTGGGGGTGGTCAGTGTCCCCAGCGTGGGCTCTTGTTTGCCTTCCCCCTCCTCCCCTCGTATCCATCCAATTGCAGTATTGCTCTTAGTGCTCATCTGTTTTATTCCACTTCTGAATTGGTTTAAAGTCTGGACAACGGTTTCCTAGTTGCTGGCTCTCCTGAAGACACAGGTGCCTTGCTTTCTTAGGCCTTACATTTCTCAGTTGAATTCCCTGCCAATGACAGGTTGTGTAGAGAAACCACAGTTCATTCAGGTTAAGCATTGGGGGCCATTGCCAAGGAAAAAACAGTCGCAGTAGAAGTACATGCTCATCTCTGCTTGAGGATGATCAGGGTTCCTTCTTGATTTATTTTAAAAATATATTTACTCTTTATTTGTACCAGGTCTTAGTTGCAGCATGCGGGATCTAGTTCTTTGACCAGGCATCGAACCTGGGCCCCCTGCACTGGGAGCACGGAGTCTTAGCCACTGGACCAGCAGGGAAAGCCTTCATTCTCAATTTCTAGTAACTTATTGTGTGAAGCAAAAGGACCCTGTGCGTGCACATTAGTATTTGCCTGGATGTTCTGCTCCCCTAACTGTTGGCATTTCAGATGAAGCTGTCACAGTGTCTATAACCTCGAAACTTACTTTCCTCCAGGTCTTGATTTGACTCTGACCTTTGAAGAGACAATTTTTTTTGTAATGCTATTCAGAATAAAACTAATGCTATTCAAAATAAAATCTTTGGATGTGATAAAGGGGGTTTAGTGAGCAAGAACAGTTTTCGAAAGATTTTCAAAATAAAATTGAGTAGCTTAGGGTACTTCCCTGGTGGTCCAGTGGTTAAGCATCTGCCTTCCAGTGCAGGGGATGCGGGAACTGGGACCCGGTACACTGAGGGGCAGCCAAGCCTGCACGCCCCAACAGAGACCGGGGCAGACCCCCTCCCCACTAAAAAAACAAAGACCCAGGGCAGACCCCCCCCCCCCTAAAAAAAACAAAGACCCAGGGAAGATCCCCTCCCCCCTAAAAAAAACAAAGACCCAGGGCAGACCCCCTCCCCCCTAAAAAAAAGAACAACTTCAGTACTAACTGAAGACTTTAGTATAAAGTCTTAGTATAAAGCTTATGTTCAGAGCCCTCTTTTTCACTCAGAAAATTAAAAGCCATTATCTGCTGGGAGGTCCTTCAGGAGCTGTGTGTCTGTATGCCTTTGACGCGCCCCCCTGCCTTGTTTTTTGAGCACGTTCTTTTGTTCTGATGTTACTGAATGTTCTAGGCTTATTTTGTATCTTCCCTGCCCCACCCTTTGAATCATCCATTTCTCCCAGAACCTTGGCACCTTTTTTTGAAGACAGTTTGAGAAACTAAGGTCTCAGCACTGGGCCTTTGAAATCTTCCATTTTAAGAGTGGTTCTGGTATTTTGGAATCATATAAAATGTTAGCCTGGCTTTCAGTTAATAGGTGTAATAGTTCCTGGCACCCATTATATGGATAATTGTGATGGGTACAGTTTTGTTTAGAGGTAAGAATGAAGCATTTGAGGTTAAATAACAAAGCAGTTTATATCACCGATGGGATGCAGAGATGCCCCAGCTGTGCGAAGTGGGCAGTGCCCAGAGGCCCCCTCCTGGCTGAGCAAGGCTCGGGAGGCTTCCTTATTGGGGGTAACAGTTGACTAGTCCCAGCCCAGATCAGCTGTCACCTTCTTTAAAATTGAAATATAGGTGATTTCCAATGTTGTGTTGCTTTCTGCTGTACAGCAGTGGGGTAGTTACCCGTGCATGTATATGTATATGTATGAGAGCACACATCCTTTGTGTGCTCTTTGCAGCATAGCTTCCGGCCGCGTCCTGAGCATAGCTCCCCGTGCCGCACAGTAGGCCCGCCTGTCACCATCCTGTATGCAGTAGTCTGCATCTGCTAACATGGACTCCGTCCCTCCCCCTGCCGACCACAGGGCGGTCCTCTGTGTCTTGGCGTATGTTTCTGAGTCACAGATAGGAGCATTTGTGTCGTGGTTTAGAGTCTCCAGGTGGGTGATATGTGGTATCTTTCTCTCGCTGACTTCACTCAGTATGGTCCTCTTCAGTTGCATCCACGTTGCTGGAGATGGCATTGTTCCATTCCTTCTTATGACCGAGTAATATTTCGCTGTCTGTACCCCATCTTTATCCATGAACATTCAGGTTGTCTGTGTCTTGATTACTGTAAGGTTGTTATTAGTGCTGCAGTGGACTTTGGGGTTTCATGTATCTTTTTGAATTAGTTTTGTCTGGATATGTGCCCAGGAGTGGGATTGCCGGTTCGTATGATAGCCCTGTTTTCAGTCTTTTGAGGGGCCTCTGTACTTTCTCCATGCTGGCTGCACCAGTTTACATCCCCACCGACAGTGTCGGAGGATTGCCTCTTCTCCCCACCCTCTCCAGCGTTTGTTGTTTGTAGATTTTTCAGTGATTGCCATTCTTCCCAGCGTGAGGTGCCTCATTGTAGTTGTGATTCAGCTGTAATCGCTTCTTTCTTTCCTTCCTGAAAGAGCTCCATTGTTGCTGCATCTGTGACCCTCAGCACTGATCCCTCTGTTTGCATCTCCCGTTCCTAAGAATCTGTGAGCTCTTTGAGGTCAGGGATTGTGTCTCGTCTTTGTATAATCTTTAGAACACAGTACAGTAAATGAGGACGTCTGCATGTTTTGGTTGTGAATGCGCAGAATTCAGAGTATCACACAAGCAGTATCACAGAATCATCCCTGATGGTTATGAATGCGCTGAGTTCAGAGTATCATACAAGCAGTATCACAGAATCATTCCTGAGCAATATTTGTCGCTGTCGTTCAGTTGTTTGCTCATCTGTATCTGACTCTGCGACCCTGTGGACTGCAGCATGCCTGGCTTCCCAGTTCTTCACCGTCTCCTTGAATTTGCTCAAACCTATGTCCATTGAGTTGGTGATGCCATCCAACCATCTCATCCTCTGTTGCCCTCTTCTCCTCTTGCCCTCAATCTTTTCCAGCATCAGCATCTTTTCCAATGAGTTGGCTCTCTTATCAGGTGGCCAGAGTATTGGAGCTTCAGCATCAGTCCTTCCAATGAATATGCAGGGTTGATTTCTTTTAGGATTGACTGGTTTGATCTTGCTGTCCAAGAGACTCTCAAGAGTCTTCTCTAGCACCACAGTTCAAAAGTGTCAGTTCTTTGACACTCAACCTTCTTTATAGTCCAGGTGTCACATCAGTACATGACTACTGGAAAAACCATGGCTTTGCCTGTATGGACCTTTGTAGGCAAAGTGATGTCTCTGCTTTTTAATACCCTAAATTTGTCATAGCTTTTCTTCCAAGGAGCAAGTGTCTTTTAATTTCATGGCTGCAGTCATGTCTGCGGTGATTTTGGTGCCCAAGAAAAGAATATACAGGTTTTGGAGCCCAAGGAAAAAAACCTGAACAAGGTACAGGTTTCACTCAGGTTTGAAAAGCTGAGTGAATGAGCCAAGTTCAAGTGCAAGTTAAAGATGGTGGTGAGAGTCACTGGCCTGATCTGAGGCTGATGCTTGCGTTAATGTCCTCACATTTCTCTGCTGCGGGACTTCAGAAGACGGCTGGGAGTCAGGAGGGTTTGCTGGAGGAAGTGACTTTTTGTTTGGTTTTACTTTTTTAGTTTCTAAACATTTTATTGGAGTATAGTATATATAGTGTTGTATTTCAGGTATCCAGCAGAATGAATCAGTCACACATATAATATATTTGTTTTTTAAAAAGATTCTTCTCTTGTAGGTTATCACAGGTTATAACTGAGTAGAGTTCCTTGGCCTGTACAGTAGGCCATTGTTGAGTATGTATGTGTCTTCGATATAACAGAGTGTATCCTTTCTAAGCTCCTGGTTTATCACCCCCACCCCCTTTTTCCCCTTTGGTAACCATAAGTTTACTTTCTATAAGTCCATTTCTGTTTTGTAAAAGAGTTTATTTGTATCATTTTTAAAAAGTAGATGCTACATATGAGTGATAAGTGTATGATATTTGTCTTTGACTGACTTCACCACGTCTGGTTTGGTTTTAAACGTGGACGGGGTGTGGATGGGCCGTGGACCAGAACGTTGGGAGTGGGAGGCGCAGGGTTCCTCCAGGGAGGGTTGGGAGGGCCGTCTGCTGACACAGGACGTTGGGAAGGAGACCAGAGTAAGGGGTAAGCAGGGGTCCTGGGAAGAGGCGTGTCAGAGCTTGCGGAGTGACTGTCTCAGTTAGGCAGCTGGTAGGGTGGAGACTGTGAGCAGGGGAATGTGGATGAGAGAAAAATTCGAGAGTCATCCAGGGTAGAGACTGGGAACTGGTAGCTACAGGCTGAGTAAGGGAGCGTATCTCATGAACTGCTGTGAAATTTTAAACCAATATTTAGAATTGGGAAATTTTCTTTAAAAATTCAGAGTTTACACTCCTCTTGAACAGGCCTCCTGGTAATTCTGGGCCCACGTGGTCCATGGTGACAGTTGGCAGAAGCTGAGCAGAAGACGCCCCTGAAGCAGGCCCCACCCTGTTGCCTTGAACGCGGCCCACCTCCCCAAGGCCATCGACCCTGCCTGCATGCCTCCTGTGTACATTTGAGCTTGGGCTCCTTGGTTCGGAGGTGTGTAGAAGGCAGCCTTCTGTGTGTTGGGTGCAGGTTTTGTGGCGTTTGTAGTGGTGAGATACAGGGGAGTCAGGTCTGGGCGGGGGAGAGGAAGTGAAGGTGTGTGTGGGGGCAGTTATACTGGAGGACCCTGGAAGAAAAGCTCAGGGGTGACCAAGCGCTTGTGAGGCCCAGGAGATACCTGTACCGGTTATCTGATCTACGGTATAACAGAAAGTTCTTATTGAAGGGTAGTTGATTTACAGTGTTGTTTTGGTTTCAAGTATACAGTAGTGTGATTCAGTTTCATATATATATATATAATATATCTATTATATATATGGCTTCCTTGGTGGCTCAGCAGTAAAGAATCTGCCTGCAATACAGGAGACTTGGGTTTGATCCCTGGCAACCCACTCCAGTGTTCTTGCCTGGGAAACGCCATGGACAAAAGAGCCTGGTGGGCTACAGTCCATCGGGTCACAAAAGTCGGACACAACTTAGTGACTAATATATATATCTACATGTTTATGCAGATGTATATTCTTGTCCAGAATTTGCATGTCTGTATCTATCTTCTTTTCCAGAGTGTTTCCATTATAGATTATTAGAAGACACTGAATATATTGCCGTGCGCTATATGTTTCTTGTCGGGCTATCTGTTTTATGTATAGTCATGTGTATCTTTTCATCCTGAACTCCTAGTTTATTCCTTCCCTGACCTTTCCCTTTTGGTAACCATCAGTTTCTTTTCTGTGTCTGTGGGTTTGTTTCTCTTTTGTAGAGAAGTTCATTTGTATCCTTTTTTAAGATTCATGTAAAAGCCATATCAAATGGTGTCTGTCTTTCCCCATCTGACTTCCTTAGTGGGATCATCTCTAGGTCCATCCGTGCTGCTGAAGTGTTCTGTATAATACCCTAGAAGCTTCGGACGGTCACTCTCTACTGTCTCACCAGGAGTCTGGGGGTAGCTTGGCTGGGAGTCTGTGGTCCAGTTCTCCAGGCTCTGCGGTCGCCCTGGGTTCCCGCCCCCAGCCCCGAGGTGCTTGCCCCCAGGCCTTAGTGCTTACCTGTCCCTGGAGGCCTCAGTGCTCGCCTGTCCCCGGGAGCCTCCATGCTCGCCTGTCCGGAAGCCGCAGGTGCTCTCCTGTCCCTGGGAGCCTCCGTGCTCGCCTGTCCCCGGGAGCCTCTGTGCTCACCTGTCCCCAGGAGCCTCCATGCTCGCCTGTCCCCGGGAGCCTCTGTGCTCACCTGTCCCTGGGAGCCTCCGTGCTTGCCTGTTCAGAAGCTGCAGGTGCTCGCCTGTCCCCAGGAGCCTCCGTGCTCACCTGTCC
>SJXQ01005807.1:45542-78311 GCA_006408695.1 Aepyceros melampus
GACTGAAGTGGGGGGTGGGTAGGGGAGAGAGTGGACCCCGCAGGGGGCCCTGTCGTCTATGCTCTGACCTCAGAGAGACGTGTCGTTTCTGGTTTGTGTAGGTGATCCCATGACGGAAGAGACTGCATGGGTGTGAACCCCGGGAACGGGGACTTCGGGGGTGACCCCGAAGGGTACTGTCTGGGGGCGGCCACTGCAGTGGCCGAGAGGCCAAACGCCTTGGCTGTGCCTTCTGGTGCTCTGGCCCCGTCTGTGTTGCCAGCGTAGTCCCCCTGGGACAGAATTATTCGTGATTCTGATTGTTCTGTTCCACTGATTCATTGTTCACTTGTGATATCCTCATGGAATGAAAATTGAAACAGTTTTGGAGTTTTAAAGAGCATGTTCATTCTCTTAATTTTATAGTCTTTTAGACTTGAGAGGCTGCATGGCAGTGCCTTGATCAGTGTCAGGAGGCTGCAGAGTGAGTAGTGGACGAGGCAGGGCTGCAGAGGGTCGGTTCAGCCATGCCTCCCAGCCTGCGGGCCCCAGCACACGAGCGCCATTGTGTAAAAACGGCATCGCAAGCAACTTCTCGTGATTCAGCTGTTAAATTAATTAAGTCTGCTGTGAATTTTATTTTCCCCGCTGTAAAAGAATTCACATGTTATACTGAAAATCTACCCAGTGTCTCTTAATATATATACATCTGACATTTGGTTTTTCCAAAGGATTAAGTGCTTATAGAACAGAAGTTGGCTAAATGTCTAAAATTATGCTATTTAAATGCTGAGATTTGGATGGCTCAGCTCTCTTCACCTGGCCCAATTCTTGTGTTTAAAATAGCCTGACCCATGGTATGAGGTGCAACTTTTCCCTGCTTCCTTTGTGATTTCCCTTTCAGAGTGTGTTTTATTAGTCCTGTTGGTATTCTTTCTCGCTGGAATATTTCTCGCTTTATGTGTAAGTCATTGCCCCATGTGCTTGCCGGCCAGAGCAGGAGCCTCACGACTCTGACATAATCTTGCAGTGGGGGTTTTTCTCCAGGTTCGAAGTTTTTAAGCTGAGGTTGAAAGGTCATACCCCTGCATGTAGGTAAAAGTTTGTGTTTGTTTTCACCTTCTCTGTGCACTTGGAAGAAAGCCCACTGAATTTATCAGCTTCTTGGGGAAACCTACGATCTCCAACTATTAATGACCCTTGGTGTTTAATGCAATTTTGTCCTCTAGTTGTGATGGATTTTGTTGTTTTGCCTGTGTAGTTTGTGTGCAGATATTTCAACGTTTCTGAAAATGGAGTCTCAGCATTTTTCCCATAAAAACTCAAAACCAAAACATGTACTTGAGTATTTTGACCCATAGTTTTTGTACTTCTTTGATGATTATTTATATATTTAGAATTGCTAGAAATAACAGTTTTTGCAATTTAATGTTTTTAGATGTTTTACTTCTCTAGGTTCAAAAACTTCTAGTGTCTCCTTAAATGACACCACATTTTTTAACTATGACATTACAGATGCAGCCACAACGTCAGTTGAACAACTGTTCTTTGCAGACAATTTTAGTCACATAGCTGGTGTGAGGCTTAGTGTTTGTCTAAATTGAGGCCCCATGGAAAAGAATTTCTGAGCTTCTAAAATAATACTCAGTTTTCCTAAGTAATGTTTATCATTCTCTTCCCTTTTGAAGAAACTTTATTATGTAACAAGAATGCTGTTAAGATCTCTCCTGGTAATTGTACAGCCAGAGTCCTTTTAAAAGTTAAATTATTCTGGGATGTGGTAGCTCTAAGGCTGTGTGTATATAGTCCAGAGTGACTTTATAAATAGAGCGTTCCTTTCTCCAGCTCCTACCTTACTCCTCAATAATTCAGTTTCCTGGCTGATTGTTTCTTTGTTTCCATGTTTAAAGACGGCAGGTTTTACCCAGAGCCCCATTTTAAGGGTAGAGCAAAACTACTGCGGGTAGCAGTCCAGATCCCCTTTCCACATCCTCATTACGTCACGGGACTCAGTAGACGAGGAAGGCTCTCTGCCGTCAGAGCATGTCCCATCAGCAGCGGACCCGGCTCTGGGGAGATGCAGGGAATGAAACAGGGCGTCTCACACCCTGGGTTTAATTTATTGACTGGCTTTGAAATTAAGAGCAGTTATGGTCTTTTTTGGTTAAATTAGGCTGATTTCTACCTTAACCACTAAGTTGTGTTTGTTTTATTCTTTAAAAATTTTTATTGGAGTATAGTTGATTTGTAATGTTGAGTTAATTTCAGGTGTATAGCAAAGTGATCCAGTTACATATATACATGAGTCCACTCTTTTCCGGATTCTTTTCCTGTGTAAGTTAGAAAATATGGAGTTCCCTCTGCTGTATAGTAGGTCACTGTTGGTTATCTGTCTTATAGCTGTGTGTTACCTTTATTGTGTTGCTACTTCTGACAGCTTGAAGGTAACATGTAGCACAAAAATTTTATCATATTTTTCGTGTAACACTGAGACCACACAGTGTTGGGGTCTAACAGTCTCGATGTGGAAGTCCCTGCTCTGCCAGTTTTAAGTTGAAACTTTTCATTGCTGAACTTTTCTGCACCTCAGTCTGTTTGCAGACATACGCTTCCTGGCTACTCTGGCGCCCTCTAACTCCTTCACCTGCTCTTACGGAGTCTGACATGAGCAGGCGTCAATGAGATCATCAGACGCCTGGAAAGTTACGGCTGGAGTAGGTGCGGTGACGGGTGGATCGGTGCGTGCAGAGAGGACAGATGTGGTGGGGTTTGGTGGAGGGAAGTCAGCGAAGGAATGTTGAAAAGGAACTCTTTTGCTTGAAGTTGTGTAATAGTTGTGTTGCCTGCCTTTCTCATGGCTTTTGTTATTTTATTTCCAAGTTTAGATCCCTTATCTGTGTCTTTCATCTGAACTCCATTTTGGAAGTGGGTGGGGAGTGGATAACAAAGTAAATGAGAGTGAGCATTTTGAGGGCAGGATAATTTTTGAAATGAATAGGCTTTTAGAGTAGTTTTAAGTCCATAGAAGAGTTGGGCACAAGGTCCAGAGGGTCCCCACATACCCTATCCTCCCCCACAGGTTTCCTAATTGTTCAGTGAACATTTTGTGTTACTGTGGCTTATTGATTTTACTTGATGAACCAATATGGAGATATTATGATTAAGCACAGTCAACAGTTTAAGTGTTTGGGGTCTGACAGATGCCCTAAAAATCCCCTGTTCTCCACCTGTTTATCCCTCTCTCCCTCCCTGCCCTCATTGGCCTTTTGCTGTCTCAATAGCTCTGCCTTTTCCAGAACGTTCCACAGTTGGAACATGGAGCTGTTTGACACTGGCTTTTTCGCGTCCTTGTCTTCTCGTGGCTTGGTAGCTCACTTCTTCTTTCTTAAAGAAACATTGATTCATCTGTTTGGCTGCACCAGCTCTTAGTCGTGGCTTGTGGAGTCTTTACTTGTGGCATGTGGGGTCTATTAATAGTTCCCTGACCAGGGATCGAACCTGGGCCCCCTGCATTGGGAGTACAGAGTCTTAGCCACTGGACCACCAAGGAAGTCCCTCGTTTTTTCTTTTTCTTTTTTTTAAGCATCTAAAATAAAAAAAGAATAAATTTTAACCCTGTTCACTCACTTTTTTCTTACTGCAGAACAGTACTCCATTGGATGGGTGTTTATTCATTGACCTACTGAAGGACATCGTGGTTGCTTTCGGCTTTTGTCAAGTCTGAATGAAGCTGCTCTAAACGTTCATGTGCACGCTGTATGTGGACCTGAGTTTCAGTTCATTTGAGTGGGTGCTTACGAGCATGATTCATGGTTTGCGTGGTGAGAAAGTTTAGCTTGGTAAGAAACTGCTAACCTGTCTTCCAGAGTGCCTCTGCTTTTTGCCTTTCTGTCAACAGCTACTGAGGATTTCTGTTGGCTGACCCTCTTCGCAGGTCTTGGTGTTGCCTGGTGTTTTGGATTTGGCTCTTGGAAGAGGTGTGCAGGGATAGATAGTTCTTGTCTTGCTTTGCTGTTTCCTGATGACATGCGACCTGGAGCATCCTTTCATGTGCTTGGCTTACTTGCCATCTGTCCATCTCCTCCAGAGGGGTGTCTGTTCAGACCTTTTACTACTTTTCAGTTGGGTTCTTTGCTTAGTTCTTGTTGAGTTTTAAGAGTCTCTTGTCTATTTTGCATAAAAGGCCTTTTTCAAATGCATAATTTGCAAATGTTTTCTCTCATTCTGTGCCTTGTCCTTTCCTTCTCTTGCTTGTATCTTCTGCTGAGCAGAAGCTTTTGATTTTAATGAAGTCCAACTTACTGCTTTTCTCCTTCAGGGACTGTGTTATTTATAAAGTCATTGTTTATTTATAAAGTTATTTACTATAAAGTCATCCACCCAGTCCACAGTCACCGAGATTTATTCCGTGTTATCATCTAGAAGTTTCATAGTTTTACATTAGGCCTGTGGTCCAGTTTCAGTTAATTTTTGTGAGACATCTGTGCCTAGATTCCCTTGCTCTGCCTGTGAGAGTCCAGTTGTTCCAGCACCATTTGTTGCAAAGACTATGCTTTCTCTGCTGGGTTGTCTCCGCTGCTTTGTCAAGATCTGTGTCATTCTATTTCTGGGCTCCCTGTTCAGTTCCATTGACCTGCTTGTCTGCTTCCTCACCACCACCTCGCCGTCCTGACGATGTCAGTCCTTCAGCCTTGTTCTTTTTCAGGATTATGTCGTCTGTTCTGGGCTGGAGTGATTTTTTGTATCTGAAGAATAAGCCCTTTCAGACTTCCCCGGTGGTCCAGCACAGGCCATGTGGTTCTGTCCCTGGTCGGGGGGCTGAGACTCCCCGTGCCACGGGGCAGCCAAGCCTGTGTGCCCCAGCGGGAGAGCTGGCACCCTGCAAGACGCACCAGCGTGGCCAAAGGAAAAATCAGCACTCGCTAAACGCTCTTTGTTAAGTACCAATTTTGCAATATGGCAGCCGTGGTGATCTTGCAAAACTCAAGTCTGATCTGTTTTTCTGCCCAAGTGCCGCCTCGCTTTCCCATTGCAGTGAGGGTCACGTTCAAAGTCCTGAGCTGGGTGCTTTCCTTGCTTTGAATGTCTTTCCCCTGAGGTCTGCTGGGCTGACGCTCCTTTGTCTGTCATGTCCTGTTCACATGCAGCCTTCCCGCCAAGGATCCTGTGGTCATTTTATCTGAGATCTCAGCTTGCCCCCCTTTCTCTCCTTTAAACTCTATACTCTCTCAGCCTCTCTTAGCCTGCTCTTTTCTTCATAACTGTCATCACCTTCAAAACCCTATGTACTTACTTATTTGTTCTGTTTATTTTATCATTTATTCTCTCTCTCTGCTTAGAATTTAATTCCAAATAGAAGAGTTCTTTGTTTTGTTGCCTCATGTGTCTTCAGCAGATAAAACATTGTAGGTTTTCAATATGTTTCATTTAAAAAAATGAATAAGTGAGTGAATGATAAACGGTGCCCTGCAGAGTGTTAGTTATGTGGAAGGAGGCTAAGTGCCAGTCCGTTTGGTCCTACCTGATCCTTAAACTTAGGACCTAGTAAGACCAAATCAAAATCTAAACCAGACCAAGATTAATGTTTGACAGAATGTATTGATTTCAGACACGGTGCAGCTGCTCGTGGTGGTAGTGGGTCTTCCTGACTGTGTAACTTACAAGTAGCTTAGGAGCAACAGCTGAGTCAAAACAGAAGCAGAACCACTGATTCGTTAGACTTTCTAAACACAAGTCACCCACTGTGTGTCTCAGCTAAGAGAACTGGGATTTCCCTGAGTGTAAGGAAGATGAAAAGAGAAATGCGGCAATGATGGAGAAAGTCTGAAATGAGAGACTTCAGACTTTAGAAAGTTCATGGTGTTCTCTTCTAGAGCAACACCATAGCCAGGACTTCAAAGCAGATTGGTTTACCCACCTGTGTATCCTGTTACCTGGGCTGGTAGGTACTTGGCATGTAGTAGGTGTCAAATGAGTGTCAAAAGAATGAATATAAGAGGCAGTGCACTGTCAGTGACATTGAGGATCTGGGCATCATGGTATTGCCTTTGTTGTGATTTTTCTACCTTGAAGAAGTAAGTTGCCTTTGACTTAAAAGTCTCAGGTGAGTATGTTTTCAGCACATGTGGAATGGTGCTTCAGTTAGTGAATCTTCAAATGCAAGGTTTCACTTCTTCAGTGCTCGTGATTGGCAGGTTCCAGTGCTGGGAAGTTGTGGCGTGTGTGCCCAGCTGAGCAGGACAAGTAGCTAGGCTCAGATTTTCTCTGCCCACAAACAGTTCACGAAAAACAGCAGATCCCAAACCAAATTTAGTAAGTTTTGAGAGGAACTGTTTCAGGTGTTTTTATTCTGTTTTATTTAAGGGTAGCTGATTTATAATGTTGTTTTAGTTTCTGCTGTACAGCAAAGTGACTCAGTTATACAGAAACACATTCTTTTTCCTATTTTTTTTCACGTTGGTTTCTCAGTTCAGTTCAGTCACTCAGTCATGTCTGATTCTTTGTGACCCCATCGACTGCAGCATGCCAGGCCCCCCTGTCCATCACCATCTCCCGGAGCTTACTGAAACTCATGTCTGTCAAGTCAGTGATGCCATCCAACCATCTCATCCTCTGTCATCCCCTTCTCCTCCTGCCCCCAATCCCTCCCAGCATCAGGGTCTTTTCAAATGAGTCAGCTTTTCGCATGAGGTGGCCAAAGTACTGGAGCTTCAGCTTCAGCATCAGTCCTTCCAATGAACACCTAGGACTGATCTCCTTTAGGATGGACTGGCTGGATCTCCTTGCAGGAGTCTTCTCCAACACCAAATTTCAAAAGCATCAATTTTTCGGTGCTCAGCTTTCTTCATGGTCCATACATGACTACTGGAAAAACTATAGCTTTGACTAGATGGACCTTTGTTGGCAAAGAAATGTCTCTGCTTTTGAATATGCTATCTAGGTTGGTCATAGCTTTTCTTCCCAGGAGCAAGTGTCTTTTAATTTCATGGCTGCAGTCACCATCTGCAGTGATTTTGGAGCCCCCCCAAAATAAAGTCAGCCACTGTTTCCACTGTTTCCCCATCATTTGCCAGGAAGTGATGGGAATGGATGCCATGTTCTTAGTTTCTTGAATGTTGAGTTTTAAGCCAGCTTTTTCACTCTCCTCTTTCACTTTTATCAAGAGGCTCTTTAGTTCCTCTTCACTTTCTGTTTTAAGAGTGGTGTCATCTGTGTTTGTGAGGTCATTGATATTTCTCCCAGCAGTGTTGATTCCAGCATGTGCTTCATCCAGCCCAGGATTTTGCATGATGTACTCTGCATAGAAGTTAAATAAGCAGAGTGACAATATATAACCTTGGCCTACTCCTTTCCCGATTTGGAACTAGTCTGTTCCATGTCTGGTTCTAACTGTTGCTTCATAACCTGCATACACATTTCTCAGGAGGCAGGTCAGGTAGTCTGGTGTTCCCATCTCTTGAAGAATTTTCCACAGTTTGTTGTGATCTACACAGTCAAAGGCTTTTTTGTAATCAGTAAAGCAGAGGTAGATGTTTTTCTGGAACTGTCTTTTTGGATCATCCATTGGATGTTGTCAGTTTGATCTCTGGTTCCTTTGCCTTTTCTAAAACCAGCTTGAACATCTGGAAGTTCACAGTTCACGTACTGTTGAAGCCTGGCTTGGAGAATTTTGAGAATTATCTTGCTAGTGTGTGAGATGAATGCAATTGTACAGTCATTTGAACATTTCTTTGGCATTGCCCTTCTTTGGGATTGGAATGAAAACTGACCTTTTCCAGTCCTGTGGCCACTGCTAAGTTTTCCAAATTTGCTGACATATTGAGTGGAGCGCTTTCACAGTATCATCTTTCAGGATTTGAAGTAGCTCAACTGAAATTCCATCACCTCCACTAGCTTTGTTCATAGTGATGTTTCCTAAGCCCCAGTTGACTTCGCATTCCAAGATGTCTGGCTCTAGGTGAGTGATCACACCATTGTGGTTATCTGAGTATTGAAGATCTTTTTTGTATAGTTCTTCTGTGTATTCTTGCCACCTCTTCTTAATATCTTCTGCTTCTGTTGGGTCCATACCATTTCTGTCCTTTATGAGCCCATCTTTGCGTGAAATGTTCCCTTGGTATCTCTGATTTTCTTGCAGAGATCTCTAGTCTTTCCTATTCTGTTGTTTTCCTCTATTTCTTTGCTTTGATCACTGAGGAAGGCTTTCTTAGCTCTCCTTGCTGTTCTTTGGAACTCTGCACTCAGATGGTTGGTTTCTCCCAGGATAATACATTTGGCTCCCTGTGCTCTACAGCAGGAGCCTGTTTATCCATCCTGTGTGTACCAGTTTGCATGGACTAATCCCAGACTCTGAGTCCTTCCCTGCACCATCCCCCTCCCAGACTCTGAGTCCTTCCCTGCACCATCCCCCTCCCAGACTCTGAGTCCTTCCCTGCACCATCCCCCTCCCCCTTGACAACCACAAATCTGTTCTCTGTATCTGGCAGGTGTTTTTAAGTGATCAGTTTAGGTGTGTTTCTTTGAATGGACAGATGCCTTTTTTCCTGCTGAAGAAAGTCGACATTGTTTGTTGTCAGGGATCAGGAATTAAAGTCTCACTCAGACCCCAAGGGTCTTCTTCCAGACACTGGTAGTTTCTCTAACTGGGGTCTGTCTAGTGGTGCCTCCAAACACCGTCAGGTCTCAGAATGCGTCCTCCTCCACCCCTGCGGCTCTGCTCTGGAGGCTGGCTGACTTCTGCTCCCCTGACACCTCTGCCCCGACTCAGTGCTCAGTTGTCGTGTCAGCCTTCTGCACATCCCTTGATGCCCTAGCATAGGTCTCTGGCCTGAATTCTTTCTGCCAGATGGTTGGGATTCACCGCTTTTCTTGGAAGTCGTAAGTCTTGCTTAATTTCTTCCTGCAGTGATGTCTTACTGTAATTCTAGGATGGTGGTTGAAGAGAACACTCGCAGGTACTAAGTGATGGCATTTCAGTGTCCGTATCTGTTCATTATCTGTGAAGTGGAGACTGTTTTAAACCCCAAATGGAGGAGGTGTATGTGGCAAAGGCGGTGGAGACCTGGCTTTGGAAAGTCTCATGGCAGTGAAAGTGGACGCTTCCCCCCGCCTGAGGAGCTCTGGGTAAGGCCGTGGGGTGTCCGGGTCACGGGGTCTCTGCCATGTGGTCCCCAGCTGCCTGCACATGATGAGCCAGGCTCTGCACGTCCGGCGTCCGGGGCCGGCGGTCACGTGCGTTTTTTGCTGACTATGAATTTGTCGTCTTCTGCTTCTTCCCTTGCCCCACTTCTCCCCTAACATCCTTCCTTCCTCCTTTCTGTCCCAATTTTCTTCCCTTTTTTTTTTAAAACCAAATATTTGGATATCTCCTCTCTGCTGGAGCGTGTGCTTGCTGGGAGTATGAAGCTGGATGAAACAGGGTCCTTGGCCTCAAACGGCTGGGAGCCGTGGGGCGGCTGGCTGGGGAGCAGAGACCTGAGCCTGCGGCCCAGCACCCCAGACCAGCGGTGCCGGGGAGCAGGGCAGGCCCAGCCTTGGTGGCACCGAAGGCAGGGGTCAGTGACCCCAGGGGGTGTCTGGCCAGGAGAAGACACGCTATTGCTGTTACAGTGGTCTGATCAGAAATAGTCTTGAAAAGGTGCCGCTTGCTTTTTGCTCCTGCTGACTTGCATTTTTCAGTGTAGCCACTGGGGGGCGCAGGACAGTTGGGCTGTGATTTTCAGAGAGGCTCCTGGAACCTGCCTGCAGTGCGGGAGACCTGGGTTCGATTCCTGGGTTGGGAAGATCCCCTGGAGAAGGGAAAGGCTGCCCACCACAGTATTCTGGCCTGGAGAATTCCACGGACTGTATAGTCCACGGAGTCGCAAAGATTCAGACGTGACTGAGCGACTTTCACTTTGAGTCTCCTGTCCAGGCAGGAGTGGTCAGACCAGGACTGTGTCCCTGTGTCTTTGCAGGGCACCTGGGACTGCATGTGTGTGTGTCTGTGTGTGTGTGCGTGTAAGTATGTGTGTGCAAGTTTGCTCGTGCTGGAAAAAGTTTTGCCTTTAAGGAACAGATGGTTAGACGGGTGGGTGACTTCCTATTATTGAACTGTAGTCACTGTCAGTTCAGGGGGATTATTATTAATTGTGTATTTATAGTGCTCAGTTACATTAAAGGGGAGCTTCCATGATAATAATGAAAATATCCTCAAGCCTTAGGTTTGTACTTACTCTGAGTACATTCTGGAACGGTGAACAGTGTAGGTGATAGAGAATGAGAGTTCCTCGTGAGATTAGACCATGTTTCTTGAGGGAAATGGTAGTTTACAACGTGACCCTTTTAAGGCTTTCTCTCTCTCTTTCTCAATTTATTGATCGTAGAGAAAATCTGGGACATGCTGACTTGATCCAGGCAGAGAGAAGAGGCACTTTGACATAATTAGGTAAATGATCAGAGAGCTGAGGCCTAAATTAATGTTTTTGTGAATATGACTGGAATATTTAAGGACAAAATTAGAACACATGGCCACAGGTGCCAAATTCCTAAGGATAAACAAGATGGAACTACTTTCTGTAAAGGTGTTACTCTCACAAATTTGTTTTACCCATGGTACAGGACATAGTAAGCATTAAAATAAGTCCTTGTTGAACAAAAATAATAAAGAAAAAAATCAACTTTGTTTTTGTCATTACTGTCTTGTTAAGCAAACATTTTTGAGTGAGTGACATTGAAAGAAGGGAGTCTGAGGAGTTAAGGCAGGGTTCCTGTCTTCAAAGAGGTATGATTGGGAGAGAGACAGGCACAGAGGATGTTGGGGGATGTGGTATGAGCTGTGAGCAGAGGAGACTGCGAGCAGGGCTTTCAAAGGAGGCTCTGGTCCTGGAGCCTGGAGGAGCTGCTTCTAAAGCCCGTTTTCTGCGGGGCGATCTTTGCCGGGGCAGGGCAGGCCCTCAGACCACACAAGACAGCCCCTAAAGCCACTGCTCCCTTTCGAGCTCTGTGAGCCTGTTTGAAAGTTTCCACGCTATGGCCTCAGGTTGACATTTGTGTCCTGAGGAGGCAGAAGATTGGGAAACTAGTAGAAATTGCTTTTGGGGTTTCAGATGCTCAGCTGTGAGGTCCATTAAGTAATCGTCAGTGAGTACTGAAAGCAAAGGCTGTAGTCAGTCATATGTAAGTCAAGTTCCTGTGTACAGTTATTTGCTAAAAGTGATTATGATGTAAGACCTTGTTTCTTGAAGTGTCAATGAGAATCCGGTTAATCCTTTTCCAAGTTGTTGGGAGGAATTTTACGTGCTGTTATGAGAGTTAAAGCTTGCTTGTTTCATGGATTTTTTTTTAACCTAAGGTGCCAGGATCCCTGCCCATGCTTGTATGAATCTTTGAAGGTGAAGTGTAGGTATCTTGCATTTTTCAGTAGTTGCACAAGTAACTTTCCCAGCTTTATGGAGACGTAATTGGCTGGTGCCGTGGTGCGGTGTGAATTGAAGGCGTGCTGCGTGCTGATGGATCCTCTTGTGTGTTGCCTGGTTGAAGGCATTTGGTACCAGGGTGGCTATGACTGCAGCAAGTAGTATTTTTGCCCCCGACTCTTGTCTGTAGGACAGCAGTGAGATTTCATTTCCTGGACCTAGTGCATCCTTCTAGGGCATCTTGTGGTCGGCTCCTCGCAGCTGCATTCAGCCTACAGGTGCAGTTGGGATTCCCTTTTAGTAATTAGCCAGAGAGAAGCCATTTAAAGAGTGTATTGCCATTAAGGCCCATGTTGACTTCTGATCTCATCCTGCCTCCAGGAAACATTGGGTTTATGGAAATCTCATTAATCTCTTAAACTTAAGTTTAATCTCTTAAACTCTACTCTAATACTTTTTTTGGTTTTTTTCTGTTGTATCATTTTGTCATTTTATGTCATTTTAGTAGGTTGCTAATATTACAGTAGAGAATGATCTTAACATTTGGAGTGTGCAGATGAAGGGATATATGAGAATTCTTCATGTGATTTTTTGACTTCTTTTTGGTAAGTCTGAAATTTAAAAATTGAAAGCTTTAAAAAAAAAGCTGCATATTTAACATCAATAAGTGGATTTGTAATACACAATGTACTTTTTCATGCATTAAGCTGGATTTTACTTGAATTTAGGGAATGATTCTGTCACTTTT
The DNA here is from genome assembly GCA_006408695.1 of Aepyceros melampus. Lineage (NCBI taxonomy): Eukaryota > Metazoa > Chordata > Mammalia > Artiodactyla > Bovidae > Aepyceros > Aepyceros melampus. The sequence continues at coordinate 57,666 of SJXQ01005807.1, forward strand.
CTTGTGTAAAAAATTGACACTTACCTCATGAAGTCCTTTTTCTGCAGTCTTGTTTGAAAGTGTCATCTTTCTATAGTCAAAATCCCATTTAAAGCATGAATTATTCTATATGTTTGTTTCTGTAAAAAACGTGTTTATAGAGAAATAAGTACACCCTGTTTTTTTTTCTTTTTGTAATAGCTTTTTTGAGATACAGTTTGCATACCATACTATTCACCTGTTTAAAATGTACGATTCAGTGGTTTTTACAATATTCTTAGAATTGAGCAACCAATACTACTATCACATATAGAATATCTTTATCACCCTCAAAAGAAACCCTGAACTCCAGAAGGGTTGGTCCTTCAATGAAACACTGTTGCTATGATGGAAAGACCAGGGATGCAGGACGGATGTGATTGACAGATGGCATCTGAATGAGGCACACTGTATGTAGGAGAACCATCCTTCGATTTCACTAGTATTATTGGAATCATTACAGCTCTTTGATTCTTTTTTCCTTAAAAAGGTAGTTATAGGAACTACCCTCGTGGTCTCGTGCTGAGGACTCTGAGCTTCCAAACAGGGGCATGGGCTCTGTCCCTGGTCATCAAGGAACTAAGATCCCACAGCATCTCCAAAAAAGGTAGTTATACTGTGTGCTGTGTTGGTATTTATTTGCCTAGTGGGTAGATTTCAGACTATATCCAAATTCTGTGTCTACAGGATATGTTTAAATTTTTCATTTAAAGGTTCTGAATTAATATGCCCTAGTCTGTTGGAGTCGGGTTTGTTTTGAATCCATCTGTCACGGCTCAGAGGACTATCTTTACGTGCCTTCGTGCGGTGGTCTTCAGTGAACTGCCACCTTCTTGTGGATCGGAGCCCATGGGGTGGCAGGGGCCCGCGTGAGCCGTCCATCAGCTCAGCTTCTGCCGTCCTTCTTCTCACCTTTTCTTCCTCCAGTTTCTCCAGTGACCGTCACTGAAGTTGTGGTAGCTTTTTGGTTGAGCCATTTGGATAAATAACCATAAATTGCTTTATTTCTTAATAAAGGTCTTAAACCTTATTTAATACCAGGCTTCCCTGGTGGCACAGCTGGTAAAGAGTCCGCCTGCAATGTGAGAGACCTGGGTTCGATTCCTGGGTTGGAAAGGTCCCCTGGAGGAGGGAACAGCCACCCACTCCAGTATTCTGGCCTGGAGAATCCCATGGACTGTGTAGTCCATGGAGAGTTTTTAGTAATTTAAGTCATTGTAATTCTGTTTCAGAAAGCAGGTGGAAACGTTTCAAAGCTATAGTGCATATGTTTCTATAAAAAGAGGGTCACTTCTTCCTTTGAGGGTCTCCTCCTGTGCAAAATAAGAGATGTTAGCTAATCACTTATCCTGTGGTGGCTGATGAAGTGGTTTTGTAGACTTTGGTAACTTTACTGATCAGTTCATCAGCAGTGCCCACGGAGGCCCGGGAAATTCTCCTTTGTCTCTTTGCTAGCTTATCATGGCAGAGCTGGTCTTTCAGCATCTGGAAATGAAGGAATCTCCCATCATTTTTGGGCTTTGGAAACTGTGTAGTGTGTAAATTGCTGTGCAAAGTCATCACTTTCAGTTTGGAAAGCAACACAAGTTTTTTGCAATAAACAGATCAAGACACAGTTGTTTCGCTCTCTGTACCATGCTTTCCCTGTGATAACTGGTGCAAATGGTTTATTTACATTCTCCCTTCAGTTTCTCATAAAATGTATGAAACCATGCATTCACACTTTTTAATTTCCGCACACACACACATACAATTTATATCGTAAGTTTTTTTGAGAAACAAGATCACACTCTTTCTGCAGAGTGTTCTTTTTTTAACTTACCACTTGAAGGAGGAAGGAAAAACCAACATTATTTTTGTTAAAAGGCAAAAAATCTTTTTGGTTTTTTCAAGTTTTGTCGAATTTTCCCTTAGCAATTAGCATCTGGCTTACCAGAAAGATTTGCTAACTGTAAACCAAAGAATATATACCAGAACCAAAAAAGCTAAAGTATAAGAGAAATTTAGACCAGTGTATCTACTTTCTTGACCAGCTGTGGTCAGAACGGAGCATTTTCCTCTCTGCTGCATTTTTCTCGTGTTTCCCCTGACTGACTCAAAGCGTGGCTCGTCAGAACCTAGACATTGGGGAATATAAAGCTGCCCTCCGTATCTCCTTCCCCTCTGGTCCATCAGCCACCCAGTCCTAGAAGAGTCTAGGGAAGCCACTTAGTATTTTGAAAACTTGAAATAAAGAGTAAGAACCAAGCATTTACTTGTATGAACTATGCCTATACCTCAGGGAAAATATATTTAAGGAAAGGAAGATTCTTTTTATAGAGATAATTTTGCTTCAGTAGACTGAGTTCCAAGGTGTGATGCAGTCTAGGCTGCTGACTTAAAGGACGATCAGGCTTTATGTGCTTAAATCTCACCAGTGGACTTTATCCAGCTTCCAGTTTCCTGGAAACATTAGGGATATTCTAAATGACACTGTGAGAATGCAGTCCTCAGAGGTCACCTTTGGGAGACCCTGGGACAAAGGATTCCATTACTTCAGCAGATAAATTGCGAGGAAGTGAAGGTGGGGAGAGACCCCGGTGGCTGAGGGAGGTACCTGCACCGCAGGGCTTGGCTCATGAGGGAGCAGCCGAAAAGACGCTTGCAGGTGGTCTGCGGAAACCGAACACTGTATTTCCTGATATTAAGGAAATCCTTACTGTGAGAGACACGTGCTGAACGGTTTCTGGATGAAGTAACGTGCTTTCTGAGATTTATTGGCACAATTTCTGGGAGAAAGACTGGGTGGGATTTGATGGACCAGGGGTGTCTGTGTGTTGATAATTTAAAAAAAAATTTGTTTTTAATTGGAGGATCATTGCTTTACAATATTGTATTGGTTTCCGCTGTACAACAGTGTGAATCAGCCGTAAGTATCCATGTATCCCCTCCTTTTTAAACCTCCCCGCCCCCCTCCTGTTTGTAGTTAATTCATCTGACTGTGTCAGGTCTTACTTGTGCCGCGTGGCATCTTGCTTGGGTCATGCAGGGTGGCGCGCGGATTCTCGAGCTGTGGCTCAGGGGCTGTGGCTCAGGGGCCCGTTGCTCCGCAGCTCGTGGGATCTTAGTTCCCGGACCAGAGATCGAACCTGCGCCCCCTCCATTGCGAGGTGCAGTCTTAACCACTGATTCTTAACCAGGGAGGTCCCGATTAATGGTTGGTGAAGCTGATGGTATGTGTATGCACCCAAATGTAGCAGCTCATTTACTACTCCCAGTATTGTTTTTTAGGTTTTTCTGTAGTAAAAAGCTCTTTTAAAAAAGGTTTTTTGTGGGTAGCTAAATGCATAGCCATCTTGCAGGTGAGATCTCCTTTAAATTAGGTAATAAAACTCCTTTAAATGATGGTTCACAGACCACAAACACAACTCTTAAAATTTTTTTAATTTAATTAAAAATTTTTTTTTAGTTTTTATTTCATGTTGGACTCTAGTTGATTTACAATGTTTTGTTTGTTTCAAGTGTATAGCAGAGTGATGCAGTTGTACATATACAAGTATCCATTCTTTTTCAAATTGTTTTCAGTTTAGGTGAGCAGAGTTCCCTATGCTGTTCATTCAGTAGGTCCTTATTGGTTGTTTTATATATAGTAGTGTGTATATGTTAATCCCAGACTCCCAAGTTATCCCCCTCAGTAGTGGAAGTGTCAGTCATTCAGTGAGCCATTCCCATCTCAGCTGCTGTGTGTAGGTGGTCACCTGGGATGAGTCCCGACCTCATGGGAGAGGCGTGCTGGTCCTAGTCGGCCGCCTTGCTGTCTCTGCTCTGTCCAGCAAAAGGCACCGTGGGCGCCTTGAGGACCGCGCCCGTCTGCAGGTGACACAGTGTTCTGTCGGCCTGGCCGTGATGGACAGATGAAGGCGCTGGAGAGGATGCCGTGTGTGGCTTTTTCTTGGGAGTGTGTACACTATACACAGTGTGTACACACTAATCACGGGGTGTACACACTAATCACGCAGTGTACACACAATACACGGTGTACACACTATACATGGTGTACACACTATACACGGTGTGTACACTCTATGGTGTGTACATACACAGTGTGTACAGTGTACACTTACACAGTGTGTACACACTAATCACGGGGTGTACACACTAATCAATCACGGGGTGTACACACTACAGTGTACACACAATACACGGTGTACACACTATACATGGTGTACACACTATACACGGTGTGTACACTCTATGGTGTGTACATACACAGTGTGTACAGTGTACACTATACACAGTGTGTACACACTAATCACGGGGTGTACACACTAATCAATCACGGGGTGTACACACTACAGTGTACACACAATACACGGTGTACACACTATACATGGTGTACACACTATACACGGTGTGTACACTCTATGGTGTGTACATACACAGTGTGTACAGTGTACACTATACACAGTGTGTACACACTAATCACGGGGTGTACACACTAATCAATCACGGGGTGTACACACTACAGTGTACACACAATACACGGTGTACACACTATACACGGTGTACACACTATACACGGTGTGTACACTCTATGTGGTGTGTACATACACAATGTGTACACACTATGCACGCTGTGTACACTAGACACTGTGTGCCCTGTTTGCAGCAGCTCCCCAGATGGTCTGATTCTGTCAAAGAGAATCTGCGATTTTCTGTTTGACTAAATATTGTCTGTATTCTCCATTGGTTAAAATCCAAGCACAGTTGGATGTAGCCTTTTGGAAGCTAAACGAACTTCTGTGATCTGGGAAGGAAGCTGTGATGAGTTCTGGCGGTGTGTGTGGTCCTTATAGTGACCAGGTGGTCCATGAATTGGCGAGGAGCCAGTGGACACAGGTTGGGTGTGGTACAGTCTTGGCCTCTGTTGGCACTTGTTCCATCTTGCAGACCCTGCAAGGCTCAGGGACAGTAAAGTCACTTCCCCAGGTCACACAGCTGGTAGGTTGTGGAACCTGATTTTAACTCCATTTTCGACTCCCTTATTTTGTGCATTCTACATTCTCTCCATTGGTTAAAATCCAAGCACAGTTGGATGTAGCCTTTTGGAAGCTAAACGAACTTCTGTGATCTGGGAAGGAAGCTGTGATGAGTTCTGGCGGTGTGTGTGGTCCTTATAGTGACCAGGTGGTCCATGAATTGGCGAGGAGCCAGTGGACACAGGTTGGGTGTGGTACAGTCTTGGCCTCTGTTGGCACTTGTTCCATCTTGCAGACCCTGCAAGGCTCAGGGACAGTAAAGTCACTTCCCCAGGTCACACAGCTGGTAGGTTGTGGAACCTGATTTTAACTCCATTTTCGACTCCCTTATTTTGTGCATTCTACATTCACAGATTTTGATATTAAAGTATTTTTCTCTAGGGAAGTATTTCACAGTCACATGTGGTTTTGAATTTTTTTTTTTTTTTGCACTTATTTAGCTTATCTTTGGCTGCATCGAGGGCTAACTGTGACGTGTGGTCTCTTTGTCTTGGTGCAGAGGCTGAACGGCCCTGTCGCACGCGGGGTCTGAGTTCTTCACAGAGATCGAAATCCCCATGCCCTGCACTAGAAGGCAGATTCTTAACCGCTAGACTGCCAGGGATTCCGCCTTGCATGTGTTTTGAGATGATCGGACTTCCAGTTTCCTGTGAAATGGTATCTCAGAGTTTGCTTTCTTGTTTTGCGGAAGCATAGAGAAACCAGTGCTCCTTTTACGTGCTTTGCTTTGTTTGGGTTTGAGGAGGTAAAAGTTCTCTTGTCCATTAATTGTTTAAAAAGAAGGGTGTATCCAGTGTGTACTAAATGATAGAGTGACACGATTCTGTGACGCTGTTGGGTTTGTGGGGTTTGCTCTGCTCGTGTACATAGCTGACGGGGAGGGGGGCAGTGGCCGCTTCCCTTGGTCACGGTGGGGTCTCTGAGGAAGGTAGCCGCGATGAGGGGCCTTCCGGGCCCCCACAGTCGCATTCGCGTCTGGAGCTCTCTGTTTTCAGGCTGCAGGTTCTGGGCTGTGTCAACGTCCTTATCGTCTGGGCTCAGAAGCCCTCAGTGCACCAAACGAGAAAGGTCAGCACGGGGATAGAAGGATTGTACTCTGCTGGGAGTTTCTGATGTTCATAGACACTCGTGGATGAAGAAGATATGCAGTCGTTGATAATATAAAATGCACTGTGGACACAGAGTCGTCCTAGTTACCGTAAAGGTGGCTGAGTTCCGTGCTGGAGTGGTTGTTTCCCAGCCCCAGGGATGCGGACAGCGACTTTGCCATCTCCTTGCTTCCTTTCAGAGGCTGTCAGCCTCTTGTGGTTCTGACGTGTTTGCCCACCACAGCTGATCCCGGCTGTCTGGACCAAGGATGGACAGAAAGACACCGCCCTCCTCCTGAAGGACACGCCCCAGAAGTAGCACAGTTACTTCTGCTGACGTCGGGTGGGCGAGAACGTAGCTGGAACATGCCATGTGGAGCTCAGGGAAGCTGAGAGGGCGAACTCGCTGCTGGTCACCATCCTCCCAGCTAAAAATTAAGGGAGCCATTTCTTTAGGAGGGAAGGGTGTGTGAAGACTTGTGTTGAGTATACTAAATTGCTTTGTTTTAATTGAAGTGTAGTTGGTTTACAATATTGTGTCTATTTCTGCTGTACAGGAAAGTGATCCAGTTAAAGTTTTTTCCTTTATGGTTTATCACAAGATATTGAATGTAGCTCCCTGTGCTCTATATAGGATCAAGGTTTTGTCCATTCCTTATGCAGTCCTTTGCATCTGTTAACCCCAAACAGAGTCCACCCACATAGCATCCCCCAGCCCCCATTCTGCTCTTGTGTCTGGGTGTCTGCCTCACGCCCCACCCGCCCCCGCCAGCACCCACAGGTCTGTTCTCCTATCTGGGTGTCTGTTTCAGAGATCGGCTCTTTGTGTCTTTTTTAGCTTCCACCTATAAGTAGTATCTTATAGGTGTTCGCTTTCTCTTTCTGACTTATTTCACTTATATACTGAATTATTTGCTTGGTACTTTGTAAATAGTGTCTTTTTCTTTCCTAGGAGATTTTCAACTTCAAGGAGTTCTCAGTAGCACATTTGCTGGAAAACTGAATTTTGGGTAGGATTAGAATCAGCCAATAATAATGCTATATTGCAAATGAAAACAAAATAAGAGGGACTTAAAAGGAATGTCGTTTACTTCTCTCTAATGTGGAACCCAGGCTGGCTCCGCACCAATACTAGAAACACTACCACTGTCAACAGCCCAGACTTAGGAGGCTGCCTTCTGGTTCGGGATGTTGCTGAACTTCATCCGTCAGGTCAGCCAAGAGAAAGGAAGGAAGAAATAGGGAAGGATGGATACAGGGGAGCCAGGCATCTTTCATAGAAAATTCCTAAAAGTTGCCACAGCACACTTTTGCTTTCATTTCATTGATCAGACCACCAGAACACTGCTTTGGCCCCCAGTTCAGCCCCTGGTTAGGGAACTAAGAGCTCACAAGCTGCTTGGTAAGACCAAAAACAGTCATTTGGTCATGCCTGAGAAGCAAGGCTAGAAAGTGTGTTTTTCCGCCCCTCAAGCAACAATGAGACTCATCAGAATCAGAGTTTCCGTTACTAAGGAAGAGAACTACCAGCAGTCTCTGCTGCTGCTGCTGCTAGGTTGCTTCGGTCATGTCTGACTGTGTGCAACCCCATAGACAACAGCCCACCAGGCTCCCCCGTCCCTGGGATTCTCCAGGCAAGAACACTGGAGTGGGTTGCTGTTTCCTTCTCCAATGCATGACAGTGAAGTCGCTCAGTTGTGTCCGACTCTTTGTGACCCCATGGACTGTAGCCCACTAGCCTCCTCCATCCATGAGATTCTCCAGGCAAGAGTACTGGAGTGGGTGCCATTGCTACATGCTGTCAATTTGGGAAGAACAGTCTAATCTACCTACCTGATGTGCTGCAACATGGAAAACGATGAGAAAACATTTTGCTGATTTACAGTTGTGTTCACATGAGGCTGTCAGCTGTTTCTCCCCTCCCACTGCTTATAAACACTTGGGTTTGTAGGGACATCTGATGTTTACAGCTCATGGCTGTGTACAGACAGTCACTGTCTTGGGTCAACCCCCAGAGCCTTTCCTGAAAGAGCAGTCCCGTTTCCAGTGGATGCATTATAGCCCTGTCTGTCACTGCCTTGCAGTGCTTCAGAGTTGCATTGTTTGCGGTTCTGCTTTTCTGAAAGTGGACTCTTTTTTTTTTTTCCTACTTTGCTCCCTAGAAGGATTTCCCCCCTTTGTTTTAGAGTAGAAACAGTCTGAATGCATATTTTAGCTGTTTCTAGCTCAAGACTGAAGTAGTTGTGAGACATTGATTCTAACCTAGACCATGTACAGTGACTGCAGAATTTTTATCTTGACTTGTTCTCTGTAAAAAGTGACTTTTCTGCCTGTGTAGCAGGGTGGAAAGATTTCATTTACAATTAAACTTGGAAATGCAAAGAAAATATTTTCTGTTGAAAGGGAAGCCTCTGACGCAATTGGTGAGAATGGGAGTCGGTGTAGTCACTGTGGAAAACAGTAAGAGGTTCCTCAGAAAACCAAAAGCAGAGCTACTATCTGACCCAGTGACTTCACCCCTGAGCGATAGCTGGACAAAACCATAATTCAGAAAGATCCACGCACCCCTGTGTTCATAGCAGCACTATTCACAATACCCAGGATGTAGAAACAACCTAAGTGGCCATCGACAGATGAATGGATAAGGAAGATGTGTGTACCCACACACAATAGAATATTACTCAGCCATGAAAAAGAATGAAATAATGCCACTTGGAGCAACATGGATGCAACTAGAGGGTATCATGCTAAGTGAAGTAACTCAGAGAAAGACAAAGACCCTATATCACTTAACATGTGGAATCCGAAATTGGACACGGATGAACTTACCTGTGAAACAGAAACAGAACTCATAGACGGAGCAGCCTGGGGGTTGCCAAGGAGGAGGGGTAGGTGGGGAGGGAGGGACTGGGAGTTTGGGGTTAGCAGATGGAGGCTATGGTACAAATAGTGGATAAACAAGGTCCTTCTGTATAGCACGAATAGCTATAGTCAGTGTTCTTTGATAAGCCATAATGGAAAAGAACATTAAAAAAAAGGGTGGGAGTTGTTTGTTTCGTTCTCCAGCTTCTCTGGTATCTTCGGTGAGCCCAGCCTCTGCCTGGTAGAGGAAATGCGCAGTTGTGCCTATTCCCAGGTGCAGTGTGCATGGCCGTGTGAAAGCCTCTGTGGTCCCCCGTCCCCTGGTCCAGCTGCGGCCCGCCCCGCCCCGCCTCCGGCTCCGGGGAGAGGCGCTGACCCCCCAGCGTGCTCATCCCCCTCAGTGCCTCTGGCTCCCCTGGCACCTCTGCCCTGCCTGATCCCTGTGCCTGCCATGCTGCCGGCTGCTGATTCCAAGTCAGTCACATGTACTTGGGGCTCATTTGTGGCTCAGGCTGTGTCCTTCCTTTCCTTGACTGTCCCTGCGGTCCTGTGGGGGCTGCAGCCCCCGCGAGGTCTGCCCAGGTGACCTGCTCCGCCGCCTCATTCAGAGCCCCAGGGGACCTCTGGCTGGGCTCGCAGGTCCTGCCATGTTCAGTCTGTGCTGGGAAGGACCAAGGTGACAGGAGGGGAGGCCGGGAGCCGCCTTCTGCCTCCACACCCTGGAGCCGCCTTCTGCCTCCACACCCTGGAGCCACCTTCTGCCTCCATGCCCCAGAGCTGCCTCCTGTCTCCACACCCTGGAGCCGCCTTCTGCCTCCACACCCTGGAGCCGCCTTCTGCCTCCACACCCTGGAGCCGCCTTCTGCCTCCATGCCCCAGAGCTGCCTTCTGCCTCCACACCCTGGAGCCGCCTTCTGCCTCCACACCCTGGAGCCGCCTTCTGCCTCCACACCCTGGAGCCGCCTTCTGCCTCCACACCCTGGAGCCGCCTCCTGCCTCCACACCCTGGAGCCGCCTTCTGCCTCCACACCCTGGAGCCGCCTCCTGCCTCCACACCCTGGAGCCGCCTTCTGCCTCCACACCCTGGAGCCGCCTCCTGCCTCCACACCCTGGAGCCGCCTTCTGCCTCCACACCCTGGAGCCGCCTCCTGCCTCCACACCCTGGAGCCGCCTTCTGCCTCCCCACCCTGGAGCCGCCTTCTGCCTCCATGCCCCAGAGCTGCCTCCTGCCTCCACACCCTGGAGCCGCCTTCTGCCTCCACACCCTGGAGCCGCCTCCTGCCTCCACACCCTGGAGCCGCCTTCTGCCTCCATGCCCCAGAGCTGCCTTCTGCCTCCACGCCACTTCTCACTTCTTGCTCCCCTCACCGTGGCCTGGGCAGGGGGCATCCTCTGACCCTTGGTCCAGCCCCTGGCTCCTTCCTCTCCCACAGTCTGCCCTTCTGAAGCCTACACCGCATTCTATAGCTGGTCCTGTGGCTTTGATGTCAGGCTGAAAGGTGTCTTTTCTTCCCTAGAGGAGCCTCCCATGAACTCCTGATCAGGGAACGGAATAAAGCCATTTGTAAATTTCTCTGTAGATAGTGGGGGTGGCTAGCAGTTACATGATTCTGCTGAACAGTCCCAGTGTATCAGTTGGAATGACTCTCCATCTTGTAGTAACATTTCTGTGACTTTTTTTAGGCTGATGATCTCTTTGTGTCGAGAGGCAAAGGAGAACCGATGAGTACTTTTCAAAGTGCTATTTTATGACACTTGAGTTTATGGTGTGTGAAAATTTCAGTGTTCCTCTTCAAAAAATTTTTGTTGGCATGTAGTTGATCCACAGCGTTGCGTTAACTTCTGCTGTACAGCACAGTGGGTCAGTATACGTGGGGTGGCTAGCAGTTACATGATTCTGCTGAACAGTCCCAGTGTATCAGTTGGAATGACTCTCCATCTTGTAGTAACATTTCTGTGACTTTTTTTAGGCTGATGATCTCTTTGTGTCGAGAGGCAAAGGAGAACCGATGAGTACTTTTCAAAGTGCTATTTTATGACACTTGAGTTTATGGTGTGTGAAAATTTCAGTGTTCCTCTTCAAAAAATTTTTGTTGGCGTGTAGTTGATCCACAGCGTTGCGTTAACTTCTGCTGTACAGCACAGTGGGTCAGTATACGCATACATATATATCTTCTTTTGCACGTTCTTTTCCATTCTGGTCTGTCGTAGGGTGTTGAATATCTGTGCTCTAAGGTAGTCCTTGCTGTCCGTCCATCCTATATATAAGAATTTGCACCTGCTCATCGCAACCCCCAGCTTCCCTGGCAGTGCAGTGATTAGGACTCAGCACTTCCACTGCTCTGGCCCCCAGTTCAGCCCCTGGTTAGAGAACTAAGATCTCACAAGCTGCTTGGCAAGACCAAAGAAAAAACAAGGAAAAAGTCCAAATCTAACTCCCAGGCCTTCCCCTTCCCCACGCCTTTGGCAGCCAAGCTCCAGGCTGGTCTCCACATCTTCTGTTTTGTAGACATTTGTGTCTTACGTTCCACATATAAATGAATCCATGTTGTAACTGTTCGGTGATTAGGACTCAGCACTTCACTGCTCTGGCCCCCAGTTCAGCCCCTGGTTAGAGAACTAAGATCTCACAAGCTGCTTGGCAAGACCAAAAAAAAAAAAAAAGGAAAAAGTCGAAATCAAACTCCCAGGCCTTTCCTCTCCCCACGCCTTTGGCAGCCAAGCTCCAGGCTGGTCTCCACATCTTCTGTTTTGTAGACATGTTCATTTGTGTCTTACGTTCCACATATAAATGAATCCATGTTGTAACTGTCTTTCTCTCTCTGATTATTTCTCTTAGTGTGATCATCTGTAGGTACATCCGTGTTGCTTCCAGTGGCATCGTTTTATTCTTTTTTTTATGGCTGAGTAGTATTACCTTGAGTTTCTATTTATGTGCCACACCGTCTTTATCCGTCCATCTGTTGAAGGACATTTAGGTTGTTTCTGTGTCTTGGCTGTTGTGAGTAGTACTGCTGTGAACCTAGCTGTGCCTGTGTCTTTCTGAATTACAGTTTTGTGCGATGTATGCCCAGGAGTGGGGTTGCTGAATCATGTGGTAATTCTGTTTTTAGTTTTTAAAGGCCCCTCCATGCAGTTGCCCATAGCGGTTGCACCGCTTTACATTCCCACCAGTACTGGAAGAGGATTCTCTTTGCTCCATACCGTCTCCAGCATTTACTGAAATTTCATTGTTCTTAAACTTTTCATTCTCTAAATCAGCCTCTTTCCTGGTAGTTTTGATGCCAAACCCCCAAGAATTATGGGGTTTGGTGATCCAGAGATGGGTAAAGCCGATGACTGGCCAGGTGGGGTTGGATAAGTCACTCTTATCTGTTGGGGTCTCAGTGATTCCATCTTTAACTGTGAGTCCGTACCTACCTCACAAAGTCGGGGTGTGTATAACATCGGGGAGCCATGTGCCGGGACATCTGGGGTGCAAGTGGCCCCACTCAAGCTCGTTCCCAGCACCTGTCTGCCCCGGTTCCCACAGGCCTTCACAGGTGCTCGGGATGACGCCGGCCATCCTGCATCTGATTCCCCTCCTACTTACGGTCAGTCAGTTCAGTTCAGTCCCTCAGTCATGTCCGACTCTTTCCAACTCTCTGTCCATCACCAACTCCCAGAGTTTACTCAGACTCATCTCCATTGAGTCGGTAATGCCATCCAACCATCTCATCCTCTGTCGTCCCTTCTCCTCCTGCCTACTTACGGTCAGTAGGCTTCCCATTCTGTGTCCAGGTTTTGCTTTATTTCCTCCGTAGACACAAAGTACCTTGATGTTTTGCACACTCATATCACACCCTGCACTTTCCCTGTATCAAAAGCTCCTGTTAACCTCTCCTTCGCACTTGCATATTTAATGCTTTGGGGGATATTTTCTGTAGCTCTTGGGCAGACTTTGCAGCTGAAAAAAATAGGCATTGGTTAATATTACCAGAAATTAGTGAATTAAAAAGTCTGATCTCATCATGTGTACTTTATAATCCTATTTCTTATCTGATCCTTTCAGATTCTGAAAAGTACCCAGACTCTAAATAACTTGTAACTAGCTGAAATTATTCAGGACTTGTAAAATCAAGAACATATGTCTTAATTTAAATACTTTTCCCACATACAGTTTTGACTGAGAAGTATTTTTAGATTTAAGAAATTTATCTTAGAACGATGAAGTCATTTCATTTATCACATTAAAATATTTATGGCTCAGAAGTGTTTTTTGACAGTTCGTTTGTGGAACTCCAGACCTAATATATGTGACATTTCAATTTTGGTGGCCATGTTTACATAGCTCTTGGGTCTTCCCAAGGGCTGAATCCTCAGTTATTATAATTAAGCCATCTTAGATTTCACATATATTTAGCTAGTGAATATTCATGAGGCTCGGGAGAGGATGAAGGAGACGGTCCATGTTCAGAGTTGCTGCTGCTGCTGCTGAGTCGCTTCAGTCGTGTCCGACTCTGTGCGACCCCAGAGACGGCAGCCCACCAGGCTCCCCCATCCCGGGATTCTCCAGGCAAGAATACTGGAGTGGGTTGCCATTTCCTTCTCCCATGTATGAAAGTGAAAAGTGAAAGTCAAGTCGCTCAGTCGTATCCATCTCTTAGCGACCCCCTGGACCGCAGCCCACCAGGCTCCTCCGTCCATGGGATTTTCCAGGCAAGAGTACTGGAGTGGGTGCCAGTGCCTTCTCCATGTTCAGAGTTAGTTGAGCACATATACACTTAAGGCCTGTTCTGGATGACCTGCTAAAGTAAATTAAGTGGATCTCTCAGCAAAGAGACAGACCCCAGGAAGAATGAGTCATGCAGTCACATAGACCCTATCTAAGGAATAGAATTAAAAAACTGTATAGCTATAGAGGACAAACCAGTGGTGGGTGAGGGAAGTGGGGAGGCTCAAGATAGGGGTAGGAGATGAAGAGTTACAAACTCTTGTGTATAGGCAGATAAGCAACAAGGATATATGGTGCAACCCAGTGAATGTTGCCAGTATTTTACAATAACAATAAATGGAATATAACCTTTAAAAATTGTGAATCACTATGTTGTATACCTGTAACTTGAATAATCCAGTTCATCAGCAATACCTCAAAAAAGCTATCAATTAAAAAAAAAATTGTATGAAGTCAGACAAAAATCTGCCTTTACTATGAAAGTCAGTATATTTTGCTTATACTTTAAAAAAGGTCAGCCTCTACAAAATAAGCTTTGTATTTCTTCTGTTGAATTAATGAATTTCCTTTAAAGAGTTTTACTTTATATGAAGTTACAGTACGTCCACCAGAGGTCCCTTGGAGTGTATAATATCACCATCTAATACTTTCATTTATTTTTCATTCCTATTGCGAAAAGGCACAGGAAGTTGTTGTTTATAAATTTCATTATCAGTAGAAATGGATTTCTAAGAAGGTTCATGGGGACGGAAGGTTCTGTTCTCAGAAGCTGGTCTCTGTTGTAGGCTGTGCTTTGGAGCGGTGGGCATGTGAGTGGTGTGTGGTTGCACTGCGTCTGCAGCCAGGTAATCGCCTTGTTTCCATGGCGGCAGGAGCCTGTGATCAGGGTCCCGCTGCATGCTGTAGCCATGATTCAGGTTCTCTGGTTACTCCAAACCTCATGCTGTTCACTTGCAATCTCTCTTTTTGTCATCTCCCTAAAAATCTTCTCCAGGGAAAATCGGTTAACTTCACAAATGCGTTCAAAAACTCACTACTAGATGTAAATGTGCAGCTTCTGAGGCTGTGAGAGGCTAGCAGAGGCCCTGCAGGGTGCCTGCTGATGGTGGTATGTGGACTCCAGGCCCCATTTGAGACAAATGCATGTAAATTGACACCGGCACCGAGAGAGGTTCCCGTTTTATGCTAAGCATTCTTCTGTTTGCGTGGCTTTCATGATACATTTCCAGTCTTTCTTCAAGTGTTTGAAATGGGTGGTATTTTCTCCCTTTTACAGATGAAGAAAATAAATTTTAGGGAGTTTTATTAACTTGCTACAGCCTATGGACTTCCCAGGTGGCACATTGCTAAGGAATCTACCTGCCAATGCAGGAGACTCGAGTTCAGTCCCTGGGTCGGGAAGATCCCCTGGAGAAGGAAATGGCAACCCACTCCAGTATTCTTGCCTGGGAAATCCTTTGGACAGAGGAGGCTGGCGGCCTACAGCCTGTGGGGTGGCAAAGAGTAAGACACAACTGAGCATGCACACACAGGGTTATTAGCAAGAGAGGGGCTGTGAGGCCAGGTCTTTCTGCCTTCAGAATTGGTGTGCTTTGAAACCACCTTGCTGAAGCTGGGAGGAACCTGAAGTTACGCTCACCGCCCTTCGTGCCATCCTCACGGAGCCGCGGCTCCTTAGGTCACCTGTCCTTGCAGGCCTCTCCTCCTGGCCCAGTCGCCTGGGTCTCTTCCACACACATCTGTCCTTGATCCACACCTGACATCGCATCCTTGGGTCTCCGTATTTTGCCTTTTCTGCGATCTGTCTTCTTTGCGAACTAGTTGTACTCTGTGTCTCCTTGCCCCATATATTAAAGACACAGACAAATATAAACACAGAGATGAAGCAAAACAGATGAAACTCAGCCTTGTTTGCAGTAGTGCAGATCACTGTGATGCTGTTGGAGAGTGCCAGCATCCATCTGCTGGCGAGTGAATAAGCAAGCCGGGGCATCCACACAGTGAAACACCGCTCCGTCATCCTAGGGAACAGATCACGAATACACGGCGGCGACACGGATGAATCTGAAAAACATGAGGCTGGCGGTGCCCTGGGGCCTGCGCTCCATAGTAGAAGCGGCCACCCCGAAAGGCACAGCTCCGCAACTGCAGAGCAGCTTCCGCTCAGCCCACCTGGAGAGAAGCCGTGGCGGCAGTGAAGGCCCAGCACAGCCAAAAAAAAAAAACACCCCAAAAATGAGAGGCTGGGGACTTCCGGGTGGTCTCGTAAGAGGCTGCCCTGCAGCGGGGGCTGTGGCTCAGTCCTTGGTCTGGAAGCTGAGCTTCCGACGCAGAGCAGCTCTGCCCGCGCTGCGACTGGAGAGTCCCTGTGTCGCAGTGAAGACCCCGCGTGACATGGCGAGGGTGCCGTGTGACAGCTGAGACCTGGCAGCCAAGTAAATAAACGAGTACTTTTTAAAAATTGAGCCTTGATCATTAGAAATGTTAGCCTGCGTGAAAGAAGCTACACTCAAATGGATTATCTTTATATGAAATTTCAGAACCTGTGAAACTATAACGATCAAAATCACGTTGCCTTTGGGAGGGTGTGGGGTGGACTGCAAGGGGCACAGAAGTGGTGGAAATATTTTCTGTCTTGTTTTGGGTGCCAGGCATCCTAGCAGACAGTTTTTGAAACTCTCTTAACTGAATGCTTAGTATTTATTTTGTTTTGTTTAAAAAGTAAAATAAAATAAGGCTATGGTTCTTTTGCATAATTCATGGCACTGTCATGCAGTTTTGCTGGTTCTGGCTTCCGGTCTCTTTTCCCACCGGACAGAAGCAGGTATGGGACATGACATTTTGTAGGCATCCGTTTCTGGCACTTCGTGATATTCAATTCAGTTCAGTCGCTCATCGTGTCTGACTCTTTGCCACCCCATGAATCGCAGTACGCCAGGCCTCCCTGTCCATCACCAACTCCCGGAGTTCACTCAGAGTCGCGTCCATTGAGTCTGTGATGCCATCCAGCCATCTCATTCTCGGTCGTCCCCTTCTCCTCCTGCCCCCAATCCATCCCAGCATCAGAGTCTTTTCCAGTGAGTCAACTCTTCGCATGAGGTGGCCAAAGTACTGGAATTTCAGCTTCAGCATCATTCCTTCCAAAGAAATGCCAGGGCCAATCTCCTTTCAGAATGGACTGGTTGGATCTCCTTGCAGGCCAAGGAACTCTCAAGAGTCTTCTCCAACACCACAGTTCAAACGCATCAATTCTTCGGCGCTCAGCCTTCTTCATAGTCCAACTCTCACATCCATACATGACTGCTGGAAAAACCATAGCCTTGACTAGACGGACCTTAGTTGGCAAAGTAATGTCTCTGCTTTTGAATATGCTGTCTAGATTGATCATAGCTTTTCTTCCAAGGAGTAAGAATCTTTTAATTTCATTGCTGCAGTCACCATCTGCAGTGATTTTGGAGCCCAAAAAATAAAGTCTGACACTTGTTTCCACTATTTCTCCATCTATTTCCCATGGAGTGATGGGACCAGATGCCGTGATCTTTGTTTTCTGAATGTTGAGCTTTAATCCAACTTTTTCACTCTCTTTTACTTTCATCAAGAGGCTTTTTAGTTCCTCTTCACTTTCTGCCATAAGGGTGGTGTCATCTGCATATCTGAGGTTATTGATATTTCTCCCGGCAATCTTGATTCCAGCTTGTGTTTTGGGGGAGGAAGAAATATTTCTCTACCTTTCTAGGTTCTGCCTGGTTCAAGAATTAAATTAATAGGAAACAGGTTAACAGGAGAAAATTAAACAAAAGTTTAATAACATGTATGCATGGGTCCCTTAAATTCCATCTGCAGCTGAAGACAAAAGAGGATATGGAGGTGGGGGCTTGGGACTTTAAAGGCAAGAATGGAAGTTCACAAGAAGAGGGAAAACAAAGGTTTGGTGAGTGAATGTTTGCTGGGCCAGGCAGACGCAGTGGGACACAGTGTGGACTCTGCCCCAGGCCCTGTTCCCTGACCACACGTAGCCATATTCCTTGCAGATAACTAGAGATAGCTTTGTTCTGGGAACAGGCCTTCTATCTAAATTCTTCAGTCAGCTAGGGGGAAGGTCAAAGTTTCTTCCTGAGTCTTTTGGGCATTGACTGTTTTCAGCTGGACAGAATCCATAGGCCAGAGAGGCCTTTTGGGTTGGCAGATTTTGTCCCTCTATGGTGGGTTCTTGAGATACTGTTGAATGCATGGAATACTACCTTCTGAAAAACTTGGTCCATTAGAAAAAAAGAGTGTGTTTGGAATAGTGGGGGCCGAGGAGGATGTTTAACATGGTCTTTAAGTGCCTGGAAATCTAAGCTTCATAGAAGATGCAGATGAAGCCTTTATGGATTTAGTTACAGAGATTTGCCTATAAAAAGGTAAAGACTGAGTTTGTATATTTTTAGTGGTGTGCTTTGAATTTTTTAGCCTCTAGATGTCAGGTGATGCCTGCAGTTTAAACTGGCATCACTTCTCTGACCGTCTCCCCTTTGTTTTTGGAATAGCTTTGGGCTGGAGCAGGTCTCTGAGTCACACCTCGGACCTTAGGGCTGTGAAGGTACTTCACTGCCGGAAGAAATCTGAGTTTACAGATTCCGTTTCAGCAGCCAAGCAGAGACGCTGAACACTCAGTGGAGTTTTGGCTAGTGAGCCACGTGGTGGTGCCCTGCACTCTGGGGGAGCCAGAAGCTTGTCTCCTGGGAAGAACTCCCCGTTTAAAGGTCGACTTTAAATGTCTGGTGTTTCACTCCCAGCCATCCGTGTTTACGATGATACCAGGAGCAGTCAGGAATGGAAGGCATAAGGCATTTTTGTACAAAATGAGGGGTTCTCAGCAAAACTCCCACAAGAATGCCTGCTATATAACTTTTCCTTCTAACTGTAAAAAATATATTTCTTGAGGAAAAATGGGAAGAAATACTGATGTTGTAACTGGTATTTTCGTGTCCTGGAAACTGCACTGTTTGACAAAAGCGTGATCATTTTGTTCCCATGCTGGAGCTGAGTTGCTTACTTTTCTGTCCTTGGATATTGAAATTATTTCACATTTTTCTGTTAATAGGTAATAATTAATAAGAGCTTCATAAATTTTAAGTACCAGGCAAGGATTATATTTAGTGTTGTTTTTCCATTGATAGTCTTTTATTGTTATACAATATGAAGCAAAGAAGTTGTAATTATCTAAAAATTTTATGGCCAGAAATTTTTAGAGCCACATGTAATAAACAGGGGAACATGTATAGAAGGAAGAATGGGTTCTTTTTTTAAAAACTTAATTTATTTTTTAGCTGCACTGTATGGCTTGCGGGAACAAGAACTGAACCTGGGTGTTGCGGGGAAAGCTCTGGGTCCTAACCACCAGACTGCCAGAGAAGTCCTTTCTTTTTTCTGTTGAAGTAGAGTTGATTCACAGTGTTGTGTTGGTTTCAGGTATATTTAATGTTGAGATGACTGTTTCCTTGTATAAATCTTAGTCTGGGCTTTGGATTTTCTGTCGCTGTATTCCAGAGGCAGCGTGGCCTCAGGGGTCAAGAGTGTGGGTGGTGAACCCATCTGCTGTGGTTGATCCCAGATTCTCTCTACTAATGCAGTCAGTAGGAAGGAGAAAATAAGCTATGAAGTTTAGATTAAAAATCTTATATGTTAGACAGAAATATTTCCTTTATATTGATTTTCTTCTACAATATTGTATAAGAATATTCTTGTGAATTTTCAAGTTGTCAATCTTACACAATATTCACTTGAGATATTTTACATATTCAGGGAGAAAGGGGGACAGGAGAGAGGCAGGCCCCTTACCTTTACTGACTCACCCTGTTCCCTTCTGACTTGACGCAGTAACGTCCTGGTGCCTCAGTTTCCTCCACTGTGAGGGTGAAGAATAGCAGATATCCAGGGTGAAATAGGGAATGCTTAGGGCAGGGCATGGCTTGGGAGTGCTGTATTAATGTCAGGCATTGTACTTACTAAGTCAGAACACATAGCATTGTGAGCATTATAAAGGCTCCTGTGTCCCTGTCGCCAGCTTCCCAAAGATGCCATCAGCATCACCTCTGCTGCTGCTGCTGCTAAGTCGCTTCAGTCGTGTCTGACTCTGTGCAACCCCAGAGACGGCAGCCCACCAGGCTCCCCCGTCCCTGGGATTCTCCAGGCAAGAACACTGGAGTGGGTTGCCATTTCCTTCTCCAATGCGTGAAAGTGAAGTAGCTCAGTTATGTCTGACTCTTCTCGACCCCATGGACTGCAGCCCACCAGGCTCCTCTGCCCACGGGATTCTCCAGGCAAGAGCACTGGAGTGGGTGCCAGTGCCTTCTCCCAGCACCACCTCAGGGTGCCCGTTTTCCCACACAGAGCCAGCTGTTAGCAAAACTCCCTTGAGAGCATCTGCTACCACTGGCACGTGATCCTTCAGGTTCTCTTTGTTCTTTGAGCCCTGACTTCCGTAATAAGTGTGCTTTGACTTTCATCTTACATGATTTTCTTCTTTTTGGAGGCCAGGATAGGCATGTTGTTTTCTTATAAAGACGGGTGGAAAAGGGAATGGGTGGAACATTTGGAACCACTCTTCTAACAGTATATGATAGAAGTGTGTAGAGTCTTTAGAAACTCTGGGAAGCGTCTCTGAGGATCCACTTTTTCGAAACTTGCCTTTGGTTTTCAAGGAAAAAAAGCTGGTTGGCAAGGCAAGAGTTCTGTGGGAAGTGGAGGCATGGAAATGGTCAACCCGAGGTGGTGCTCTGGTGGATAACCCGGGGAGAAGCTCTTTGCTCCTCTGCCTTCAGTCGGAGCTGTTCTCCCTCCTTGTTATCTGGGGTGTTCTGAGTGAGCTCTGGTTGGGAGGGTGCAGCCCTGCCTAGCGCGGGTTTGAAGATCTTCTCCACACAAGACGGCGCAAGTCCCAGGGGGTGCTCTCCTGGCCCCC
>SJXQ01005807.1:79553-127034 GCA_006408695.1 Aepyceros melampus
ATGGCAGAGCCCTCCTGGGGTGGGTTGAGTCACCTGGTTTGTGGCTCCTGAAGTGAACAGGCATGCTTCCCGATTCTGTAACTAAGACAGGTGTCCCCACAAGCTGTAAGCTACCCTGAAATAAAAGCCCTGGGCAGGAGGCAGTCTCTCTGTGAAACAAGCCTCGGCTGACATTTTCCCAGTGGCTGGGGTCTTGTTTTTGGTGATCTCCACCTTCTTAGCCTGCCGCTGACTCCCTCTGGGTCTAGCTCAGCTCTTACAGGAGGGAAAGTGCGCGTGAGTCACCCTGTAATTCCACAACCTTGGGCGAGTGTAACACAGATAGAGGCCTGTGCAGACTCTGTCCTGCGTGGCGCCTCAGAACAGCAGCGGTCACGTACCTTCCAGCAGTGTGGCTGCACCTGGAAGGTTCTGGTGTTCTCGTGTTCCTGTGTTTTTAGGGTGCTCAGGGGCAGAAGGCAGACTAAAAGAGATGCTGGCAGTTTTATATCCGTGGCCAGTCGTGAGAACAGATACCAGCGCAGTCTTTCCCCGAGCAGAACCCATCACTGCCCTGGTTTCCAGCCGCCGGCCCTATGGATCCTGCCCCGGGTCCGCAGCTGCCGCGGGACCGCGCGGGAGGGCGTCTGCGCGGCTTCGTGCGGCCCTTGCTCCGGGTCAGCCCTGCCTCAGCTTGCGGGGCGCGTTCCGCCAGCCCGGCCTCGGATTCCCGGCAGCCTGGGCAGAACCAGACTGCGCTCTGTTCCAGGCTTTCACACTTGGGGGTGATTGCTGAATGTCTCTGTTATTTTTATTCACTAAGTCCTGTCCGACTCTTTGGAGACCCCACGGGCTGTACCCCACCAGGCTCCTCCCTCCATGTCCATGGGATTCTTTAGGCAAGGAGACTGCAATGGAGTGGGGTGCAGTTTCCTTCTCCAGGGGGTCTTCCCTACCCAGGGACCCAGCCTACCTCTCCTGCAGAGTATTTGATACATAAATAAATAAAAAACATGAGACACTTTTCCCCTCACAGTTGTTAATAGTCCCACACAGCACATCAACCTTGTAAAAGATAGAAACACTCCATCTAGAAAGATGCAAAATGAAATTTGGAATTTACCAGCACTGCCCCTTCTAGTTTCAGCCCCTTTGATGAAATGGCTCTTTCTCAATTTGGTGTATATTCTCTCTCTCTCTCTGTCTCTATGTGTGTGTGTGTGTGTGTGTGTATATATATATATATATATATATATAAAATATATAATGTTGCATTTTTTCCACTTAACTGCATATCTTGCAATCTTTTTATGTCAAGTTGTACACATTTTCCCTTGTTAGTATTCTAGAAAGTGGATTAGGTATGATTCATTCATCTGGTCTCCTACTGACTGACACTTAAGTGGTTTCATGTATTTTGCTACAGTAAACATCTTTGTATGCTGATCATATATATACAAATATTTCTTTAGATTTACTACAGGTAGAATTGTTCATGCAGAAAGTTGTTTTCATTTGTAATGGATCCTGGCAAATTGCCCTCATAATTTTTTTTTGCCATTGCACATATGGAGCTGTCTGCCTCTGCTTTAGTTACTGTCATTCTTGTAAAATTTATGCTGGTATGAAATATTTATGCTGGTATGAAACGTATCTTCGTGTACGTTTCTTGATTAGAAGGCTGGGGCAGCCTTTCCCTGAATCTTTTTCATTTCTTTTAATTGTGTGCTGACATCATTTGTAGTCGGGGAGGGGCTGTCTTTTTATCTTATTGATTACTAATGGGATTTTTCATCTACTTTGGATATTCTTGGTGTGTATGTTATATATAGCATATATTTTCTTTGTCATTTTTTAAACTTCGTTTATAGCATCTGTTGTGTCAGGGCTTCATCAGATTTGTCAGCCATTGATATGTTCATTTTTAAAAAGTGAAAGTGAGGTCGCTCAGTTGTGTCCGACTCTTTGCGACCCCATGGACTGTAGCCTGTCAGGCTCCTCCGTCCATGGGATTTTCCAGGCAAGAGTGCTGGAATGGATTGCCATTTCCTTCTCCAGGGGATCTTCCCGCCCAGGGATCGAACCTTGGTCTCCCGCTTTGGAGGCAGACGCTTTACCGTCTGAGCCACTAGGGGCTCCTTGTTCATTTTAGGGGGGAGGGTGACTAGTTTTGAAACCCTCTTCCTACCCAACTATTTTAAAACATACTTTTTAATACTTTCTTCTAAATGGTTTAATTTTTTCTCACTCTCTTTTCTGGTATTGTATAGTTTCCTCATATACTGTCAGGGAGGATACATCTGAGGATTTTATTATGCTGTGTGTCTGAGGTGCGTTGTCAGCACCGTCTCCTTTCTAAGCTGTCTTCATTCATTTCCTTGGGAGAAAGTGTAAGGATTTCTGAAAGGGCAAAGAGCTTCCCTATGAAGATGATCATTCAGATGTGCTTTGAAGTGTGGCTTTTAATCATATTTAGATCTAGCGATAAACTGTAGATCATGCTCTGACCAAAGAGGACCCGTGATTGAAAATAATGCCAGTTTCATTTCAATTCAGATCTTAACAAATAATAGTTATAAAAGACACTCAGAAAAATCATCAGCATTGGGAATTTAAGTGGATAAAAGCAGTAACGATATAAGGAGAGCCCTAGAGTTTTGACGCTGTCATTTCTTGTAGAAGAGGAAGAATTCTGTTTAAGCAAAGAAGAACTGAACTTGAGAATGAAGAAAAGAGAACCGCTCTCCCCCAGAGTGTTAAACTGCGTGCATCGTTCAGAGCACAAGATGTGCTGTGACTGGAAGTGAGGACCGCAGGCTCCTCGGTGGGGGACCAGCTGTGGGCTTGGAGTCAGTGGGGCTGTGAGGGCGTGGCTAAGCTGAGGCATTACTGGGAAATAACGCTGGTCTTGACTTCCCTGGTGGCTCAGAGGTTAAAGCGTCTTGCCTCCAATGCGGGAGACCCGGGTTCGATCCCTGGGTTGGGAAGATCACCTGGAGAAGGAAATGGCAACCCACTCCAGTATTCTTGCTTGGAGAATCTCATGGACTGAGGAGCCTGGTGGGCTGCAGTCCATGGGGTCACAAAGAGTCGGACACGACTGAGTGACTTTACATTACATTACTTTCATCCATGCAGTCCTGGGATAGTTTGCAATCTTATTCTTTCTAATGATGAATAGATCAATGGCGTGATTTTGGTGGAATTGTCCTGAGAAGAGTCTTGCTTTTAACAAAGTGGGTTGGGGGAAAGCATGGCTAGGGCTCCGAGGCGTCCAGTTTCCTCCTCTCCATCTGTGGTTCCCCAGAGGCGGGGCACGCAGACCGATGGACCAGCTGGAAATTGGATGTCAGCTGTTGCTCATGGGGGCATCATGATGCTTCTGTTACTGGGGAAGAGTTTTCAACCAAAATGGGATTGTCGCTTTAATCCCCAGTCGCAGTGTCCTTGGTCGAGACCCCTGTGGGCGAAGGTTCTGACAGGTGGGTGGGGCTGTTACTGGGATGAGGCCCAGGGCTCGAGTGATGGGGGGACGAAGCTCATGGTGGGGTTGGGGGCTCGTAGGGGCTGTGGCATCAGGTCTGACTCCTGTCCTGCCCATCCCTGCCCACCTGCGCTTCCTGGTCACAGCCTGTCAGTCTCACTAATCCCAGCTGTTTCTTCCAGCCATTTTCCTTCTTCTGTAACAAATCTTACAGCTTCCCCCCACTGCTTGCACCTAATTGTCCTGAGAAGAGTCTTGCTTTTAACAAAGTGGGTTGGGGGAAAGCATGGCTAGGGCTCCGAGGCGTCCAGTTTCCTCCTCTCCATCTGTGGTTCCCCAGAGGCGGGGCACGCAGACCGATGGACCAGCTGGAAATTGGTGTCAGCTGTTGCTCATGGGGGCATCATGATGCTTCTGTTACTGGGGAAGAGTTTTCAACCAAAATGGGATTGTCGCTTTAATCCCCAGTCGCAGTGTCCTTGGTCGCCACCCCTGTGGGTGAAGGTTCTGACAGGTGGGCGGGGCTGCTGTTACTGGGATGAGGCCCAGGGCTCGAGTGATGGGGGGGCGAAGCTCATGGTGGGATTGGGGGCTCGTAGGGGCTGTGGCATCAGGTCTGACTCCTGCCCTGCCCATCCCTGCCCACCTGCGCTTCCTGGTCACAGCCTGTCAGTCTCACTAATCCCAGCTGTTTCTTCCAGCCATTTTCCTTCTTCTGTAACAAATCTTACAGCTTCCCCCCACTGCTTGCACCGTCTTGTATCACAGAGGTGCTTCCTGGCAGGAGCAGGGAAATTCCCTAAATCCCCTTTTCCTCTGCCTCCCATCTTCCCTCACACGGACTCCACACTTAATCTTGTCTTTTCCCTCTGCTCCCCTTCCATCTATCTGTCCCTTTTCTCTCTCTGGATAGAGCCTTTTGCCAGGTGGCTCCTAGTCTTCCAAAATTCACACCTGACCGTTAATAAATGCAGAGATCTCATCCTTGTCCGAAATTCCAATGTGACCCTCAGAGAAGCCCTCCTGAGTATCTTTCCTACACCTTCTAGAATCACTGATATGCAGAAGGTGAATTCCATCTTTAGTGTATCCCCACCACTGAAGATCTGGCCAAGCCTCACCTTTTCCTTTTTGTTAGTTTATGTTTTAAAAGCTGGCATTTTGTTTTCGGAGTATGAAATGATAATATTGCAATACGCTTTTGCAAATGGCATCTTCTCCCCACCCTCTGCCCTTGGTGGCTGTGTGATCCTGGGCAAATGTTTAAGCTCTGAGTGCTTCAGATCCTGCTGTGAGTGGGTGGCATGATCGCATGACGGATTTTGTTCGCATGCCTGGCAGTCTATCTGTGTTACATGTCTGTAGGTAAAAATAGTACCTGGCACATGGCAGGCACTCCCTCAGTGTTTGCTAGCATCGTCACACTCTTTCACGAACGTAGGTAGGCTGAGGCATTTTGGTAGTGGAGTTTGGGGCTCTAAAACAGACAATTGGAATGGGAGAGAAAGTGAAGGATACTTTAAACGTTTGTAGCAGTTGATATAATTTTGTCACAATCTATTTAGAGTAGACTTAGCGATCATACGTGAACCTTTCAAAGCGCATTCACAGCTACTGTTCACCTGGCTTTGTCTTTCCCCTTGGCCTGGTCAAAGAGGCAGGTTCCCTGCTGCCAGATGTTTGTTGTTTGGAATTACTGTTTGCACAGTTTCTATTCGAGCGGGTCTGTTTACCTAATGTCTCAGACAAACAGAGTTGTGCTGAGGACACTTGGTCTGGTGTTTCTTTAGAACAAAGGTCCTCGTTTCTTGACATTTTTCTTTATGCTTGAAAGTGAAGTCGTTTTAAATTGGAGACTCCTTGTTTTTCCTGCATTATTAGATTGGGGCTTCTGTCATTTGATGACACAGAAAAGAAGTGGGTTTGGCATCCGATTTCAGGTCCCACTTAGGCTCTGAAATCTCAGGCTAGTTTCTTAATCTCCCCAACCTTGTTTGTGACATCATTAAAATGTGGATGTACCATCCAGCTCCAAGAATCATGGTGAGATTGCTGTGGAAATGTGTGAAGGTACAGAAAGAAATAGCTGATGGTGGCATTTCCCCTGAAGGACTTGTGTCCAGCCTGTAAAGCTCAGCTGCCTGTGTAAATCACCTTCATGGTGTGCGTGTCAGAGATGAGTTAAACTAGTTGAGCTGGTTGTTTTTTTTCTTTATTTATTAATCCCGGGGGAATCCTGCCTGGGGTGTTAGAGGAGGGAATGTGATGAGCTGGTGCAGCAGTGAAATCTAACATCTGATTGGTTTGCCTGGTTGCAAAAAAAGTTAGGCAAGCACCACTTTCTTTTCGAGGGACTTCATTTGAACAGCTCTAAGGGTCAAAGGAGAAAGAGATGATTTAGTTTCCTTTTAGTAAGAGTTGTCTGCGTCCCGGCAAAATAGTGGCGGAGGCGGGCTTTGCTCATGTTTGTTTAAAAGGGGGAGTTGACTGTGAGTGGGAGTGTCTAGTCAGTGTTTTCCCTCCTGTCCAGAAACTTGCCAGGACTCTGACATATGAGTGCTGGTACGGAAAGCTTAGGGAGCTGCCGGACAGATTTCCCGTGCAAGGATGGGCCAGGTCCTGAGGGACGATGGAGACTGGAACTCGAGGCTGGTGGCACTGATGTGCTGCATGGGTCAGTAGCCACCTGTCCGCTGGCCTCCGCGCTGCAGGGTCGGGGGGTGGCGTGCGCAGGACCCGATGGTCCCACGGTGGGGCTGTCACAGACTGTGGGGCTCCTTTCAGAGTCTGGGCGGGCTTCCATGACCACTCCTGCAGCTCGCTGGACAGGACTTCCCTCTTGTTGTTGGACCTAGGGCACACATTGAGATAATCCTGTAGTTATTTTATGGGTGATACAAAGTGGTTTAGCTTTGATTGGATTTTACTGAAGACCAGACAGTGTAAGTTGTAATAATCGGTACTCTTTTTATACTTTTTGTTTTTTCAAACTCTGCTGTTGTTTACCTTCTCTGTCACTGTGGAATGTTCAGCCACGTTGTACTTTACGAGGTGATCATAAATGTATGTTTTCATTTAAGACGTACTCTCTAAATGAAGTACTTTTCCAGTAGAGGAATGTTTTAAAGCTCCATTCAGAAAAATAGTTTGTAAAACAAGCAGAATCAGTTAATAACTCAAGAGAGTCTTTTGCTTTGTGTTGCCTTAGCAACGTTGCCCTAAATATAAACCTCAGCGTTAGACCTCCGTCACTGAAGTGAAAGAAAGAGCGTTATGAAACTTATAATTGGAAAATTAGATGGTGTCATCTTGAATACTCCCTCTTGAAATAATGTGTGTGGAAAGTGGAAGATCACTGTCTGCTCAGACTTCAGTTATTCCCGGGTTGTAAGTTGCTTTCTAAAAGAAAGTAGAGGCCCTGAGTCCACATTAACTCTTTCCTCATTACCGTAGCATCCTGGGAGCCTTTGAGGGTAAAAGACCCTTCTTTGGTGTACTTGAAGAGGGCTCATCTAGGGTTGAAGTCACTCAGTCGTGTCTGACTCTTTGCGACCCCGTGGACTGTAGCCCACTCAGGCTTCTCTGTCCATGGGACTCTCCAGGCAAGAATACTGGAGTGGGTTGCCATTTCCTTCTCCAGGGGATCTTCCCAACCCAGGGATCGAACTTGGGTCTCCTGCATTGCAGGCAGACGCTTTATCCTCTGAGCCACCAGGGAAGCCCATTACCATGGTTTAAAAGGTTAGGTTATTATTGTTAGAAAACAGTATCAGAATCTATGAATCATGTGTTATTTAGTTCAGGTTAGTGTTCGTGCCTTACCCGCTACTTCAGTTGTGAACCATAATCCCCAGATACTACCTCAGTATTGACCTGCTAAATGTCTAACACCCACTTGACATTTTCAGTAGTGTTTTTGAGCTACTATCAACCACAACAAAACGTCAGTGATCAAAAAAGCCTTTATATGGTTGTATTATGTGAATAAGTCTCATTATTTGATCATTTGATGTAATCAGCTTTCTTGATCTGTCACGTGGCTAAGAAATTAACCAATACGTGAGTAGTTTTTAAGAACTTGTGTTCTGTTCTTCACGTTCCTTAAAATATAGGACTGATTTTTATTAATTTGAGAAAAATATATATATTTAGAAGGAAATATCAGAAGTTAATAATCATTAAATATCATATAATTAGATTGCTTCTAATTTTTCATTGTAAAGTATGTAATTAACATAGCAATGCATATGGCTTTCCGTGACCCAAGACATATATTTTTTATTTTTAAATTTTTTTGAAATGTAATTGATGTATAATATGTTAATTTCTGCTCTATAGCAGAGTGATTCAGTTACATGTGTATATATATATATATGTGCTTTTTAAAAAAATAAATGTATTCTATTAATCATTAGGTACTAAAAGGAGTTTGTATGATACATATCATATGTTAGATTTAATGGGACAGGGTAAATTTGTTAGAGTTCATATTATTATGGTGGTTTAGTTGCTAAGTGATGTCTGACTCCTGCAGCCCTATGGACGGTAGCCCGCCAGGCTCCTTTCTCCATTGGATTTCCCAGGCAAGAATACTGGAGTGGGTAGCCATTCCCTTCTCCGGGGGATCTTCTTGACCCAGGGATCAAAGTTGGGTCACCTGCATTAAGACAGATTCTTTACTGACTGAGCTACCAGGGAAGCCCTCATATTATGTGATGATTCAATAAATTGATAGAATTTTGGTAGATAGTTATAGGAATGCTTTCATCTTATTTTTTTGTAGCCTTATATGGAAGCTGTGTATTCTTGAATTATAAGGATTTTTAAAATGTAGTTTCTTAAAAAAAACCAAAACGTTATTTTTGACCGCACTGGGTCTTCATTGCTGTGCATGGGATNAACCTAGATAGTATATTCAAAAGCAGAGACATTACTTTGCCAAAAAGGTCCATCTAGTCAAGGCTATGGTTTTTCCTGTGGTCATGTATGGATGTGGGAGTTGGACTGTGAAGAAGGCTGAGCGCAGAAGAGTTGATGCTTTTGAACTGTGGTGTTGGAGAAGACTCTTGAGAGTCCCTTGGACTGCAAGGAGATCCAACCAGTCCATTCTGAAGGAGATCGACCCTGGGATTTCTTTGGAAGGAATGATGCTAAAGCTGAAGCTCCAGTACTTTGGCCACCTCATGCGAAGAGTTGACTCATTGGAAAAGACCCTGATGCTGGGAGGGATTGGGAGCAGGAAAAGAAGGGGACGACTGAGGATGAGACGGCTGAATGTCATCACGGACTCAATGGACGTGAGTCTGAGTAAACTCCAGGAGATGGTGATGGACAGGGAGGCCTGGCGTGCTGCGATTCATGGGGTCACAAAGAGTCGGACATGACTGAGCGACTGAACTGAACTGAACTGATGCCCTGACCAGTAATGCTGAAGAAGCTGAAGTTGAACATTTTTATGAAGATCTACAAGACCTTCTAGAACTAACACCCCCAAAAGATATCCTTTTCATTATAGGGGACTGGAATGCAAAAGTAGGAAGAGATACCTGGAATAACAAGCAAATTTGGACTTGGAGTACAGAATGAAGCAGGGCAAAAGCTAATAAAGTTTTGCCAAGAGAAAGTACTGGTCATAGCAAACATCTTCTTCCAGCAACACAAGAGAAGACTCTCCACATGGACATCACTAGATGGTCAATACCAAAATCAGATTGATTATGTTCTTTGCAACCAAAGATGGAGAAACTCTATATAGTCAGCAAAAACAAGACCAGGAGCTGACTGGCTCAGGTCACAAACTCCTTATTGCTGAATTCACTTAAACTGAAGAAAGTAGGAAAAACCACTAGACCATTCAGGTGTGATCTACATCAAATCCCTTACAATTTACAGTGGAAGTGACAAATGGATATTCAAGGGATTAGATCTGATAGACAGAGTGCCTCAAGAACTATGGACAGAGATAGTGACATTGTATAGGAGGTAGTGATCAAGACCATCGCCAAGAAAAAGAAATGCAAAAAAGCAAAATAGCTGTCTGAGGAGACCTTACAAATAGCTGAGAAAAGAAGAGAAGCTAAAGGCAAAGAAGAAAAAGGAAAGATCTGCCCATTTAAATGCAGAATTCCAAAGAATATTAAGGAGAGATAAGAAAGCCTTCCTGAGTGGATCAATGCAAAGAAATAGAAGAAAACAGTAGAATGGGAAAGACTAGAGATCTCTTCAAGAAAACTAGATATACAAGGGAATATTTCATGCAAAGATGGGCTCAATAAAGGACAGAAATGGTAGGGATATAACAGAAGCAGAAGATATTAAGAAGAGGTGGCAAGAATACACAGAAGGACTATATAAAAAAGATCTTCATGACCTAGATAATCATGATGGTGTGATCACTCATCTAGAGCCAGACATACTGGAATGTGAAATCAAGTGGGCCTTAGAAGCATCACTGTGAACAAAGCTAGTGGAGGTGATGGAATTCCAGTTGAGCTATTTCAAATCCCAAAAGATGATGCTGTGAAAGTGATGCACTCAATATGCCAGCAAATTTGGAAAACTCAGCAGTGGCCACAGGACTGGAAAAGGTCAGTTTTCATTCCATCCCAAAGAAAGGCAATGCTCAAACTACTGCACAATTGCACTCATCTCACATGCTACCAAAGTAATGCTTAAAATTCTCCAAGCCAGGCTTCAACAGTACATGAACCATGAACTTCCAGAGGGATTTAGAAAAGGCAGAGGAACCAGAGATCAAATTGCCAACATCTGTTGGATTATTGAAAAAGCAAGCGAGTTCCAGAAAAACATCTATTTCTGCTTTATTGACTATGCCAAAGCCTTTGACTGTGTGGATCACAACAAATTGTGGAAAATTCTGAGAGAAATGGGAATACAAGACCACCTGACCTGCCTCTTGAGAAATCTATATGCAGGTCAAGAAGAAACAATTAGAACTGGACATGGAACAACAGACTGGTTTCAAAAGTGAAAGGAGTATGTCAAGGCTGTATATTGTCACCCTGTATATATGGGTGACAATATTTAACTTATATGCAGAGTACATAATGAGAAGTGCTGGGCTGAATGAAGCACAAGCTGGAATCAAGATTGCCAGGAGAAATATCAATAACTTCAGATATTCAGATGACACCACACTTATGGCAGAAAGTGAAGAAGAACTAAAGAGCCCCTTGAAGAAATTGAAAGAGAATGAAAAATTTGGCTTAACACTCAACATTCAGAAAACTAAGATCATGATATCTGGTCCCATCACTTCATGGCAAATAGATGGGGAAACAATGGAGACAGTGAGAGACTTTATTTTGGGGGGACTCCAAAATCACTGCAGATGGTGAGTGCAGCCATAATGTAAAAGGCACTTGCTCCTTAGAAGATAAGCTGTGATGAACCTAGACAGCATATTCAAAAGCAGAGATATTACTTTGTCAACAAAGTTCCATCTAGTCAAGGCTATGGTTTTTCTAGTAGTCATGTATGGATGTGAGAGTTGGACTGTGAAGAAAGCCAAGCACTGAAGAACTGGTGTTTTTAAGCTGTGGTGTTGGAGAATACTCTTGAGAGTCTCTTGGACTGTAAGGAGATCCAACCAGTCCATCCTAAAGGAAATCAGTCCTGAATAATCATTGGAAGTACAGACATTGAAGCTGAAACTCCAATACTTTGGCCACCTGATGTGAAGAACTGACTCATTGGAAAAGACCCTAATGCTAGGAAACATTGAAGGCAAGAGAAGAAGGGGATGACAGAGGATGAGATGGTTAGATTGCATCACTGACTCAATGGTCAAAAGTTTGAGTAAACTCCAGGAGTTGGTGATGGACAGATCTAATGTGCTGCAGTCCATGGGGTCACAAAGAGTTGGACACAGTCACTGAGTGACTGAACTGAACTGAACTGAACTTGCCATTGCCCTTCTTTGGGATTGGAATGAAAACTGACCTTTTCCAGTTCTGTAGCCACTGCTGAGTTTTCCAAATTTGCTGGCTATAGAGTGCAACACTTTCACAGCATCATCTTTTGGGATTTGAAATAGCTCAACTGGATTTCCATGACCTCCACTAGCTTTGTTCATAGTGATGCTTTCTAAGGCCCACTTGACTTCACATTCCAGAATATCTGGCCCTAGGTGAGTGATCACACCATCATGGTTATCTAGGTCATGAAGATCTTTTTTGTACAGTTCTTCTGTGTATTCTTACCACCTCTTCTTAATATCTTCTGCTTCTGTTAGGTCCCTACCATTTCTGTCCTTTATTGAGCCCATCTTTGCATGAAATGTTCCCTTGGTATCTCTAATTTTCTTGAAGAGATCGCTAGTCTTTCCCATTCTATTGTCTTCCTCTATTTCTTTGCATTGATTGCTGTAGAAGTCTTTCTTGTCTCTCCCTGCTATACTTTGGAATTCTGCATTCACATGGGCATATCTTTCCTTTTCTCCTTTGCCTTTAGCTTCTCTTCTTTTCTCAGCTATTTGTAAGGCCTCCTCAGACAACTATTTTGCCTTTTTGCATTTCTTTTTCTTGGGGATGGTCTTGATCACTGCCTCCTGTACAATATCACTAATCTCCGTCCATAGTTCTTGAGGCACTCTGTCTATCAGATCTAATCCCTTGAATCTATTTGTCATTTCCACTGTATAATCATAAGGAATTTTATTTAGGTCATACTTGAATGGTCTAATGGTTTTCCCTGATTTCTTCAATTTAAGGGTAAATTTGGCAGTAAAGAGTTTGTGGCCTGAGCTACAGTCAGCTCCTGGTCTTGTATAGAGCTTCTCCATCTTTGGTTGCAAAGAATATAATCAATCTGATTTTGGTATTGACCATCTGGTGATGTCTATGTGTATGTAGAGTCTTCTCTTGTGTTCCTGGAAGAGGGTGTTTGCTATGACCAGTGTGTTGGCAAAATTCTGTTAGCCTTTGCCCTGCTTCATTTTGTATGCCAAGGTCAAATTTGCCTGTTGCTCCAGGTATCTCTTGACTTCCTTCTTTTGCATTCCAATCCTATTAATGAAAAGGCCATCTTTCTTGGGTATTAGTTCTAGAAGGTCTTGTAGGTCTTCATAGAATAGTCTTAAAATAAGGTACAGAGATAAACATGCACAGAAGGAAGATGACGAGATGACAAGGACAAGGTAGCCCCATGAAGGAGGAGGCAGAGATTGGAGTCATGCTGTCAAACACCAAAAAGTGCCTGGGGCCCCCAGAACCTGGGAGAGATGCTCTGGCTGACCTCATCCCTTGGGTCACATGTCTCTTCCTTGCTGGGCTGTTACTGCTTTTAAACCTAGATTGTGTTGACTGCGGGGTCGCACTCAGGTGGCTTTATAATTGTGCCAGCCTGAATTGTCACCCTCCTCGCTCCCTAACTGAGCCCCCTTAGACCACTGACTCCCTCCTCCTGAGTCCCGGATGGGCTCCTGCTGTGCAAACCTTGCCCTTCGGTAGGATTTTAATTACTTGTATCTCAGTTCTGTGACCTGCCTGACCAGACCTCTGAACTCTGAGACCCAAACACCCCAAATTACCCACCCTGACTCAAAGCACCATGTTCCAGCCATCCAGGAAAACATTGTGCCATCTATGAATGGTAGCTCCTTAACACAAGGGCAGAAGTTGTTGGTTACTAGGACAGTGAGATGATGCCTCCTGGAGTTGTGCAAGAGAAGTGACTAGTATCACTGTAGGCTCAAACATCCTCTGAGTGTGGCAGTGCCTCCTTCAGACACGATCCCTTCTCTGCTCCTGGACCCCTGCCCTTCTTTTTCATCCCACTTCACCAAGTGGATGAGACCTGACCACATCCACAAGACCACTGTGCTAACCAGTGAGTGTTGGATACTTGGGGCAGGAGTTCAGGGAAACGACTTGGAGATGAGACAGCAGAGATGTCAACTTTATTACTGATCACAGCTGGAAAGAAGGACATGACTTAAATGTACACAGTGAGTACCTCACACTTGAACCCAGAATCCCATGTTCACTCTGGTCACAGGCAGAGAGCCTCAGTGTCTAGCTCCCATGATATTGCATTTATAATAGAAATATACATAAGACTTTGTCCCATTTCTGGCACAAAGCTCCTAAAACCATTAGAATCTCTTAAGTGGTGAGAGCCATAAAGGGGTCTTTTGTATGCTAATGAAGAACTTCTGGATGGCAGCTAAGGATGGGGACTAATTGCCAAGAGAACCAACATTGTGATTAAAGGGTTGGAACTTTTCAGTCATACTCCTCTGACCTTCTGACTTCCAAGGAGATGAGAGGGGCTGAAGATTAAGATCAATCACCACTGGCCAATGATTTAATCAGTCATGCCTATGTCAGAACCTCCATAACAATCCAAGGATCAGAGTTTGTAGAGCTCCCCAGTTTGTAAATTCATGGAGATACAAAGAGTAGCATGCTCTGAGAGGATAAAGAAGCTCTATGCCCTTTTCCCACTCCTTAGCCTATGCATCTCTACACTCTGGCTTTTCCTGAGTCATATCCTTTAATGATAAACCTGTGATCTAGGAAGCAAATGTTACTCTGCGTTCTGTGAGATCCTCTAACAAATTAATTGAACCCAAGAGGAGGTCATGAGAGCCTCTAAGCTACAACCACTCAATCAAAAGCACAGGTGATAACCTGGGTTTGAGATTGACATCTGAAGTGCAGGGCAGTCTTGTGGGACTGAACCCTTAACTTTTGATATCTGGTTCCATTTCCAGGTACATAGTATCAGATAAGTTGAAAGGCAGGACACCCAGCTGGTGCCCAAGAATGGTTTGGATGAGGGAACATCTCACACACTGGAACTGGTTATCGGAATCTTAGTCCCTTAGTGAGGCCTGGCTGGGCCTGCCCTGCTGAACCTGCAGTGGCTGGAAAGCAGACTGCGTGCATCCTCTCTATGGGAAGGCAGAGCAGACAGGTCCTGGCCTTTGCTTCCACCCTGTTCTGGATCTACAGTCCCCTGTGCTACACATTGGAGCTTGTTGTTTATCCATCCTACAGATAATAGTTTGCATCTGCTAACCCCAAAGTCCCAGTCCTTTCCTCCCTTACCCCTTGCAACCACATATCCATCCTCTATGTCTGTGAGTCTATTTCGTAGACAAGCTCATTTGTGTCATATTTTAGGTTCCACATATAAGTGATATCATATGTGTTGTGTTTCTGTTTCATTGATAAGTTCATTTGTGTCCTAATGTATATTCTACATACAAATGATAAATGATATTTGTCTTTCTCTTTCTGACCTACTTTGCTTAGTATGATAATTTCTAAGTCCATCCATGTTGCTTTAAATGGCATTATTTCATTCTTTTTTTAGGCTGAGTGGGAGTTATTCCATTTTATATATGTAAATAAATATACACACACACTCATATATATTCTTTATCTCTCATCTGTCTTTATCCATTCATCTGTCAATGCTCATTTAGGTTGATTCTATTTTTTGGTTAGTGTAAAGAGTGTTGCTATGAGCATAGAGGTGCATGTATCTTTTTGAATTATAGTTTGGTCTGGGTAGTGGGACTGCTTTATAACACGGCAAATCTATTTTTAGTTTTTTGAGGAACATCCATACTGTTCTTCACAGTGAAGTGAAGTGAAGTTGCTCAGTTGTGTCCCCAAGGACTACATGTAGCCTACCAGGCTCCTCTGTCTATGGGATTTTCCAGGCAATAATACTGCCATTTCCTTTTCCAGGGGATCTTCCCGACCCAGGGATTGAACCCGGATCTCCCACACTGTAGACAGACGCTTAACCATCTGAGCCTCCAGGGAAGTCCTCACAGTGGCTGTACCAATTTATATATTTACTAACAGTGTATAAAAGTTTCCTTTTCTCAACACACTCCAGAATTTGTTATTTGTAGACTTTTTAATGATGACCTTTCTGACCAGTGTAAGGTGGTACCTCATTGTAGGTTTGATTTTCATTTCTCTAAAAATTAGTGATGATGAACATTTGTTCATGTGCCTATTGGTCATCTGCATGTCTTCTTTGGAGAAATGTCTGTTTAAGTCTTCTGCCCATTTTTTATTTTTTGTCACTGAGTTGTATATGTGTGTGCTTAATAGCTAGTAGTGTCTGACTCTTTGAGTTGTATGAGCTGTTTATTGGAAATTAAGCCCTGCTTGATAGCATCACTTGCAAATATTTCTTCCCAGCCTATATAATCTCATTTTAGACCCTTTAGATTGCCCTGGGATGCTGAGTGTATTTGTCTTATTTCTCCTGAAACAGATTAGAAATGTGCAATGGTGTAGACAAGTTAGAGAATTATTTGTTACTCACATAGCAGATGGGGAATAGTCAGGAATACATAGAATCACTTATTTTATGATCCCTAGATTGTTGGCCTCATTTTCATGGATCAAGATTTATCACTACCACATTCCAGCCAGTGAGAAGGGAGAAATGCATTTCCATTCTTTAAATGCAGGAGCCAGGGTCTGCAGGGGCTCCCTGGTAACTCAGATGGTAAAGAATCTTCCTGCAATGGAGGAAACCCTAGTTTGATTCCTGGGTCAGGAAGAACCCCTGGAGAAGAAAATGGCTACCCACTCCAGTATTCTTGTCTGGAAAAATCCATGGACAGAGGAACCGGACTGGCTATGATCCATGGCGTTGGAAAGAGCTGAACACAACTGAACAGCTAACTGTTATGTGGCCACATCAAGCTGTGAGGATTGCTGGGAGATGGAGACTGTTCTGAGTAGTGATGTGTCCAGCTAACGGTTGGGGATTCTACTACTAAGAATGATGGGAAGAATAGATACTGGGGACAGAGACACCAACATTTCCCTGTAACTCATCTTTGACCCTTCTCCACAATCCATCTGTCATCACATTCTGGCCAATGACCACTCCTGGTGCCTTTCCTTAGTCTTTATCCCTGCTGACACCACAACGGAATGGCCCTTACAGCTTCATACCTTTTGTCTTATGAGAACTTTTTAGCAGATCTTTTTGCCTCCAGTCTCGTTCCACCCTCCTCCAGTGACCTTTCTAAAGTGAAAATCTGATTGTGCGGCTCCACTGGTATTAATATTCAAAAGCAGAGACACTACTTTGCTGACTAAGGTCCATCTAGTCAAGGCATAGTTTTTCCAGTAGTCATGTATGGATGTGAGAGTTGGACTGTGAAGAAGGCTAAGCACCGAAGAATTGATGCCTTTGAACTGTGGTGTTGGAGGAGACTCTTGAGAGTCCCTTGGACTGCAAGGAGATCCAACCAGTCCATTCTGAAGGAGATCAACCCTGGGATTTCTTTGGAAGGAATGATGCTAAAGCTGAAACTCCAGTACTTTGGCCACCTCATGTGAAGAGTTGACTCATTGGAAAAGACTCTGATGCTGGGAGGGATTGGGGGCAGAAGGAGGGGACGCCAGAGGATGAGATGGCTGGATGGCATCACTGACTCAATGGACGCGAGTCTGAGTGAACTCCGGGAGTTGGTGATGGACAGGGAGGCCTGGTGTGCTGCTATTCATGGGGTCGCAAAGAGTCGGACACGACTGAGCGACTGAACTGAACTGAACTGAACTGGTGTTAAGATATTCAAAGGCTCCACTGCTCAGAGAGGTGAGATTTTAACTGCAGATTACTGAATCCCTGAAATTATATACATATTTGGCACACATGTGCATTTTTCCAAAGAAAGCTTCAGATTCAAGGAGTCCGTGATTTCCCCTCAAATTATAGGCTCAAGTTTAAATCCCTTATCAATGAAAAAGTGAGATGTGTCTACCAACTTTCTTCTCACATCTCCTCTCTGGACACTGTACTGTGCAACCTAAACCCAAGACCTCCTGAAATGACTCTGAAAGAGCAGACCATGCTCTTTCATAACCCACATCTTTATGCCTACTATTCTAACTGGAATGCCTGGGCAAACTCCTACACATCCTTATGGCTTAGCTTAAAAGCTGACCCCTCTGGAGTCTTCTCCACTCCTTCTGGTCTGGCCAAGTCAGTCACCCCAGCACTATTCAGACTTCCATTATTCATCCTAGTTGCTGTCAGCCTATGTCTTTCTCCTCCACCAGACCATGAACTCTGGAACCTAGGACCCAGCATAAATAGTCCACAAATGTTTGTTGAGACAATGTCACTCATGCCCCAAGCCTGGAATATTCTTTCTAAAACGTAAATCTGGGCATTGTGTATTATGTCCCTATTTTCTTCACATCTTGTTACAGTGGCTTTCTCTCTGGTCTCATCTTGCAATCCCTCCTTTTTTCTACTCCAGGAACACTGGAGTTCTTCTAATGCCCCGAATGTGTTCTCCCTTGTCTTGAGTCTTTAATGCACACTTCCTCAGCTCTTCTTGGCCAGAGAAATGCCTAGTCATTCTTCAGAGAGCTTACACAGTCCTCATGAAGCCTTCCTTGATCCCCTTCTCACTCTCAGACTAGGCTGAGTGTCCCACCTATGTGTGCCCATCACACCTTGTACTTTCCAAGTGGCAGCATGCATCATTCTGGGCCAAAATGACTTGTCTCTCTTGCCCACTAACCTATATGTTCTTGTGCCTGACTTGCCTACCAGCATGTCCCTAACCCCAAACACAGGCTTGGAAGGGAAGTAAGTACCTGAGAAATCTGTGTCAAATGAAAGTTAGACAAATTAATTTCTCTGTCATAAATCAATAGCTTTTCATTGCCTTTAGTACAAAGAAATCACAGCTTTAGGATTCTTTATGATCTGGTTACCGTGTATTTTCTGTCTCATCTCTTCCAAATCCACCCTTTGGTCTCAGGGTCTCTCTCAAACTGTACACGGCAGTTCGATCAAATTGAATGAAGGTCCTCCTTGTTGGTTCTCAAATCTTTCAGCCTTGGCAACACTGGTCTAACTGCCAGACTGGGTTTTCTCCTCACCTCTCACTCACTCCTCTTCCTTTTCTGACTAATGTCCAATAATGTCTTTGTTTTCAATTAGACCCCTCTTTCTCTAGCAGCCTAACTTTGACTTCCTAAGGCCAGCTTGGGTGCACTAACTTCATGGGCACTCCTGCGGTGTTCTGGGCTTCCTTCTCACCACTGTTTCCCCAAGTACATGCAATGCCCATCTGAACTGTGTCCCCGATGTCTCTAATTTGAGCCCAGCACCTGTCCACAGTAGGCACTCCAGACATATTTGTGAAATGAACTATTAGCAAGTATGTCTTGTCTTTCAAAAGNTTCCTTCTCACCACTGTTTCCCCAAGTACATGCAATGCCCATCTGAACTGTGTCCCCGATGTCTCTAATTTGAGCCCAGCACCTGTCCACAGTAGGCACTCCAGAAATATTTGTGAAATGAACTATTAGCAAGTATGTCTTGTCTTTCAAAAGTAGATTGCAAGAATTTCCTGCATTGCAGTGAGGGAAGCCAAAGTACCTGTGGGTCCCTCCCCAGGCCGGAGGTTAATACCTGTCTCCAGGGAGCCTGATTTACGCTGCTTGGAGGTTGTGCTACTTGATAATTGTATTAATCGGTGGAACCATGGCTTAAAAGTCCTCCAAAACCTGAAACTGGGATCATGGTAACCTTAGACAATGGTTTTCAAGAGGGGACCACAGCTGCTTTCTAAAAGCCATTACTGGGAAGAGTGTCACGCACCTAGTCAGTCTCTGCAGATATTTGAGGAATGAATTCTAGAGCAGTGACAATGTAAAGAGGCAAGCTGTGCTTGTTCATTTCACCATGTTCTGCACTCAGACATTTCAATGGAATGGCATGGTTATAAGGGCTGAGGTCACATGGTGACCTGCATTCACCTGTATTCACATTCCAGACTCAAGATGAAAAGAAACTTATTTAAAATCTCAGAAAGGGTGGACAAGATCTTTTCGATAATGATTCAGTGGCTTCAAACTAAGAAAACCAGTTTGCCTTCTCTGGTAAATAAGCTGTATTTAATATAATAGCTGGACTCAAATGAGATAATTTTTTAAAATGTGACCAAATGCAAGTTGCCACCCAACATGAGATGCAGAAACAGACTCTAAATTGGCAACATGGGACATGGACTCCTTACTGCTCTCTTTAGAATCACAACAGAAGATAAGACTCACACTGCAAGTTCCCAAAGGCTGAGAACAAAGAAATGCAAAGAAATTTTGAGGCAAAAGATCGAGAGGCAGCATTTTAATACATAAACGGTCAGGTTAGGCCAGAGTGTTATTCTCCAAGTGTGGTGTGGCCCAGCAGCGTCAGCATCCCCTGAGAACTGGTTAGAAATGTGGACTCTCCAGCCCCCTTCCCTCCCAGACTGACTGAGCTCTAACAAGATCTCCAGGTGATTCGTATGCACATCAAAGTTTGAGAAGAACTGAGCTAGTACATTATTAATGTGGGGTTCTGCTCTTAAAATGCACTTTAAGGTCAAAACAAACCCATTTAAAGCATTTTAGATCATTCTTTACTCCATTCTCTCTGAGCAACACTGTCACACATCAGTGTCCTGCTCTGGGACTTTGAGCCTCTCTTATGAATCACAAGTTGTACTGACATTTGCTGTGCCATTTGTGTAGACAGTCTTCATGGATTACAGATTGGACTCTAAGACTTCCATCGGCTGTTCCTTGCCCAGAAACCCCAGGAGTTAGTTAGGTTGTATGATAACTTCCATTTTTAGAGATGATGAAAATGGGACCATGACTCACTCAAGGGGCATCAAGCAAATTTGTATCTGAATCAGATGAGAACTCAAGCTTTTGAGTTGCCAATGTGAGGCTCACCCAACAATGATGTCTTTCCTTTTTATACAAGAGGGGTTTTTTGCATGAGAGATTTTTTAAAAAGAACAAATCCATAGATAAAGCCATGCACATGGTAGCCCCTGGGATTGCAGAAGTCTAAGAAGGAGTTTTTCAGAAGAGACACATGTCTGTGCAGAACAGGCCCTACTGGGCCCAGCCTCCACATTCCTGCTGCAGCCCACGCTGGCAGGTTCTACATCCCAGGAGCCTTGGAAACCTCAGAACCTCTATAGGGGCTCATAGTCCACTTATAAAGGTGGAGTGGAAATGATCCAGGATTACCGTGAGGGCCATGGGTACTGCTGCTTCCTTGGTGGCTCAGTGGGTAAAGAATCTGCCTGCAATGCAGGAGACCTGGGTTCAGTCTCTGGGTAGGGAAGATACCCTGGAGAAAGAAAAGGCTACCCATTCCAGTATTCTTGCCTAGGAAATCCCATGGACCGAGGACAGAGGAGCCTGGTGGGCTATACAGCCCATGGGGTCACAAGAGTCGGACAAGACTTAGCAACTAAACCACCAAGGATACTACTATGAAAAAAAAGAGGTGGCTTCTAGATGACAAGAACCTACCGTGAGAAGGATACTCACTCTGATTAATTTCTTTCACAGATTTAGAAAAGCTTATGTAATTGGGCTCTGCCTAAATACACGTGATGTGCTTCACTAGTTTGGATAACTTTCTGCTTAATTTCAATTTCCCTGGAGCAAAGTGGAGCCACCCAATGACTTGGAAATGGTCAAGACTGTGTATCTGGCTCTGACACCAATGTGCTTCTTCCTACCTCATTTGAATTTAAGATTTCTCTGTCAACCCCAACTAAACAAAGGCCCCAGTGGGATTTGTTCAGTTTCACCTGCCTGCACGGGATTCTCCTAAGGTTCTCCAGAGAATGATTGCCAGGGCAGCTGCTTAAATCCCACCCCTTTCCCAGCCCTCCTCTCTAGACATGCATGCCCAATGGGACATCTTCCTATATAATTGATTAAAAAACAAAAAGACGGTACATTTTAAAATTCCATGTAAAAAGTATTGCTTTGCTACTGTGCTCCCGCCTACTTGCTCACTACATGGTTTGGCAAAGGGTAGTGTCATGAGGAATTCGAGGCTGAAGATGTTTAGGAATATTTTTAGCTGACATCAATGTACCCTGCACCTTGCACCCCTCTACAGCCCAGAGTTTTGGGGCTTGGCCTAAGGTAAAAACTACAAAGCATCCTAATGAGCAAAATTATACAACAGGAATGTATGTGCATATTTGACACTGCTTCTTCTTTTCAGGGACAGCCCTCTGGCTATGACCCATGCCCTCTCCAAGGGCGCTGGAGGAGTCCAGACAAGGCTTCTCCTGTTCACAGCTGCCAGCTCTTCCACAGCCCCTACAGTCCCAGGGGCCTGCCCTGCTTCGAGTGGGCCCGAAGCAGCCCTGCAATTTCCACATGGGTGGGCGATTTCAGAGCGATGGACAAGGCCGTTCGGCCAGCCTACAGGAGAGAAAGAAAAGGAAAAACAGATTTTTATCCCATCTGCTTCCCACCACAGAAAGGAAGGGTGCGTTGGGAGCCAGCGATATACACAGGGCATAGAAGTCTGTTTCAAGCATTCTCAGAGGAGAGGAGGAGACTCCAATGACATGAGGGTCAGAGAAACGGGCTCCCTTCTGTGGAAACAGCATTCACTCCTGGGAAATCTGTGCCAATGAAAATAAAGAAGTGTCACTTGGTTTTTAACACTTTTTCTTTTTAAATCGGAAAACAGAGGAATGAAGACAACTCTTCCATTATTTCATTACACAGACCTAAATGAGAGTTAGCATTTTGGTGAATTTCCCTCCAATCTTTTCTGCTATGCAAATGTGTTGTTGGTTTCTATGTAGAGGAATGATCATGTGTATCAGTTTTGAATGTTGCTTTTATTTTTAACTCACCATGATATGATATGAGATTTTCCCTGCTCTTACACAGTCATCAGAACATATCATTTTTCTTATCCACTCTATAATATTCCATTATTTACTGAACTATTTTCCTTCTACTGGAGATTTAGGTTGTTTCCAACTCTTCACCATCATAAACTTAGTGCAGAAAGAATGCTCCCATTCCAAATTATTTCTTAAGGATCAATTCTTTGAAGTGGGTTTGCAACTAGGAAGGGCACATTCATTTTTACCTCTTGATATTTATACCACGCTACTTTTCTCACTCCAGTTGCAGTGCAGGGAGCTGCGTCCTGCTATCTAAAGAAGCTGCAGGCAGAGCAGCTCTCAGTAGGCAGCACCATCTCTGCACAGAGATGAGGGGAAGGACTGCCATGATGCAGCAGATGCTGAGCTCCATGAGGGCTCCAGCCTGTACCCAGAATTATGAAACCAAAACAGCTCCAAAACCCACTTTTTTGGCAACTCATTTGAAGGCAAAATCCAACCTAGGGTTATCTCTGGTCCTTACTCAGCCCATTTAAATGTGTGAGTATTTTTACATCTTGCAGCATAGACATTAATAAATTGACACATGGGGGCCACCCAAGATTTACTAGAGTGCTCTCTACTGCGAATGGGAGAAACTACTTCCTAAAATGTGGAAATTCTACAGAAGCAGGTGGGAAGTGTTCACACTCAGCTAAAACTCCTTCAGTCTCTTCTCTGAGCTTCAGGACGGAGTCCAGCTGCCACCAGGGCCCCCCACACACGTAAATAACTATAATGCATGGCCAGAGGCCAAACAAGCAGCAGAGAAGCAGAGTGAGCTCCAGAAAGGATGATCACCCTGTGTGTAGGGGGAGGGCGGGGGACAGGCAGAGGAAGTGGCATTTCAGCAGACAGGCTTCCCCAACCAGACAAAGATGAAGTTTTCCTTGAAAAGGCCTCATGACTCCTTGTGCCTTACTTTTATCAGTCTTTGTAACTTGATATTTGTGGGGTTATTTGACAAATCTCAGTCCCCACGAGGTCAGACACTGGATCTGGCCTGTTCTGCTGGCCCAGCCCCTGGCCCCATGCCTGCGGTCTCATAGGTCCTAATATGCACTGTTGAAAGAGGGAATGCCAGTGACATTAAACAGAGAATATTCAAGTTCATCAAGAACTTGAGCCACCTGAATGCTAACGAATATGTTCCTAGACCGGACAAGTCTGGAAGAAAGCAAAGATATTCCTCAGAGGCATCTTGTGAAAGCCCCACAGAGGCACCTGGGGTTTATTTAGGCCTGTCCCCTGCTGTACTTCATCAACCCGGAGGCTCCTCATAAACACAAACACAGTGTGACTAACCAGGCAAGAGTCACAGGGCCAGTCCCAGGGGACACGTGCAACTTTGACAGGGCCCACCTGGAGATGACAGCCTACATCTATGGGCTCT
Organism: Aepyceros melampus; assembly: GCA_006408695.1. Taxonomy (NCBI): domain Eukaryota; kingdom Metazoa; phylum Chordata; class Mammalia; order Artiodactyla; family Bovidae; genus Aepyceros; species Aepyceros melampus. Next base: position 103,137 of record SJXQ01005807.1, read on the forward strand.
TCCACTACAGACACAGAAAGTGGGGGGCCCCACTCAGTTCAGAAAGTGTGGCCAGAGAGACCACCTGAGGAGGGTGCGTCCCTGAGATGCCTCTGCCCCAGCACTGGGAACAAGTCCACGGCACACAGCTCTGGTGGGAGTCAGGAACGGCAGGTCCCTATTCAGCAGCACTGCAGGCCCAGAGAGATGGCAGGGGCTCGGAGAGCCAGCACACGTGTGTGTGTGTGTGTGTGTGTGTGTGTGTGTGTGTACCATCTCTGCACAGAGATGAGGGGAAGGACTGCCATGATGCAGCAGATGCTGAGCTCCATGAGGGCTCCAGCCTGTACCCAGAATTATGAAACCAAAACAGCTCCAAAACCCACTTTTTTGGCAACTCATTTGAAGGCAAAATCCAACCTAGGGTTATCTCTGGTCCTTACTTAGCCCATTTAAATGTGTGAGTATTTTTACATCTTGCAGCATAGACATTAATAAATTGACACATGGGGGCCACCCAAGATTTACTAGAGTGTTCTCTACTGAGGATGGGAGAAACTACTTCCTAAAATGTGGAAATTCCACAGAAGCAGGTGGGAAGTGTTCACACTCAGCTAAAACTCCTTCAGTCTCTTCTCTGAGCTTCAGGACGGAGTCCAGCTGCCACCAGGGCCCCCCACACACGTAAATAATTATAATGCATGGCCAGAGGCCAAACAAGCAGCAGAGAAGCAGAGTGAGCTCCAGAAAGGATGATCACCCTGTGTGTAGGGGGAGGGCGGGGGACAGGCAGAGGAAGTGGCATTTCAGCAGACAGGCTTCCCCAACCAGACGAAGATGAAGTTTTCCTTGAAAAGGCCTCGTGACTCCTTGTGCCTTACTTTTATCAGTCTTTGTAACTTGATATTTGTGGGGTTATTTGACAAATCTCAGTCCCCACGAGGTCAGACACTGGATCTGGCCTGTTCTGCTGGCCCAGCCCCTGGCGCCATGCCTGCGGTCTCATAGGTCCTAATATGCACTGTTGAAAGAGGGAATGCCAGTGACATTATAACAGAGAATATTCAAGTTCATCAAGAACTTGAGCCACCTGAATGCTAACGAATATGTTCCTAGACCGGACAAGTCTGGAAGAAAGCAAAGATATTCCTCAGAGGCATCTTGTGAAAGCCCCACAGAGGCACCTGGGGTTTATTTAGGCCTGTCCCCTGCTGTACTTCATCAACCCGGAGGCTCCTCATAAACACAAACACAGTGTGACTAACCAGGCAAGAGTCACAGGGCCAGTCCCAGGGGACACGTGCAACTTTGACAGGGCCCACCTGGAGATGACAGCCTACATCTATGGGCTCTTCCACTACAGACACAGAAAGTGGGGGGCCCCACTCAGTTCAGAAAGTGTGGCCAGAGAGACCACCTGAGGAGGGTGCGTCCCTGAGATGCCTCTGCCCCAGCACTGGGAACAAGTCCACGGCACACAGCTCTGGTGGGAGTCAGGAATGGCAGGTCCCTATTCAGCAGCACTGCAGGCCCAGAGAGATGGCAGGGGCTCGGAGAGCCAGCACACGTGGTGTGTGTGTGTGTGTGTGTGTGTGTGTGTGTCTGGTCAGGGGTTATCTTTCAATATGACAAGAACTCAACAAGAAGCCACTGCACATCAGGCAAAGATGGGCAAGGCATAGTCTCTGCCTTCTAGAAGCTCTCAATTTGATAAGTGTTTTGGAGGCACAGACCAAACAAGCCCTTCCAAGGGTGAGCCTCGGGGTTGGGAGCAGGCCTCCATCCTCACCACCACCTCCCCATCCTTATCATTCTGGCTGCCTCAAGAGGCTGGGTGATCAGTTTCTCCAATTACCTTCCAAACTTGGGGAAGACACCTTGCTGGCTGTTCTGGGGGTTCTGCATTCACAGCAACCTTTAAATGTTGGCAGGAGGAGAGAACCCAATTTCAAGACATGATTCCTCTCTCAGTTTTCCAACGGAGGACCTAACTCTCCATAGGAAACTGAACATTGAAATGAGATGGTGATCATGATAAGGGCTGGACGCCACCCCTCCATACACAGCAGGAGGCACAGGGCTTGGTGCTTGCTGGGTCCCCAGTCAGCTGTCCCTATTTCCCACTGACATTTCTTACCCAAGTCAATTTGGGAAATTTCTGCTGGGAAACCTCAGCAGGCAGTAGGTGATTGACCTCTGTGAGCTGGGATCTAGAACCTTCTGTGGGCCTGCTGTCTGACTGCCCAGGCAACCCTGTGATCGCTGGGCATCACTTAACCCTCTCCACCCTCTCCTAGGACAAGCTTCTGTCACCATCTCCAGTTTAACTGACCCGTTCCTACTTCCTCAGCTTCTAGCCCTCCCCCAAACTGCAGCCAGCCTGGTCCTCAACCCTGGTCTGGGTCTTCCTGATCCAGCACTTGACTTGGATGGCTTTTCATCCAAGAAGTTCAGTACTTCAGTATTCACCTATTCCAGAGTTTCTCAGCCTTGGCACTACTGACATGTTGGGCCAGATAATTTGTAATTCTTCACTGCTGCCGTACATCCCTGGCCTCTACCCACTAGACGCTAGGACTGACCCCTGCACATTCTTATAACAGATAAAAATGTCTTCAGACACTGTGGGATCTCCCCTGGAGGGAAAAATCACTCCTGAATGAGAACCATGTCTCTCTTTGAGGACCAGTCTTCTCTGATTGGCCCCTCCTAACTCCAGACCTTCATCCTCCCTATTCCCTCCAGACACTGCCCGCAAATGCCCCGGTCCCTATTCATTCATGCGGTGGCTGCTTTGTATTTGCTATCACGGTTCACCTATTCACAACAATAACAGTTGCCGTTAACTAAATATTTCTTAGATATCTAATAGGGGCTTCACAAATGTTACCATATTAAGATCTGGTCTATTACCATCCTCATTTACAGACAAGTATACTGAGGCTCAGAGTGGTTAGGTGACCTGCCCAAAGGCACAGTTACACAGCCCAGTTTCAAACTCACGGGTGTTTAAAAGTCCATGCTTCTAACTACCACTCAATTTGTTGGAAGAACCATGGAGTCCTCCTGCCATGGCTCTTCCTCCACCTCCTGAAAGCAGCCACTGAGCTCTCTAGTCTGTGGCAGACTTCGCAAGATACCCTCAGTCTCACTGCTTTATGATGCCCGCTAACCAGGGACTTGCAAAGATTCGGTCCCCCGTCCCGCAGGCCTGCCCTCTCAGGCCTCCTCTACTGCCGTGGTTACCCATAATAGGGCCCTGCGCCTGTTCCAGATTAAGGGGCTACCTCCTTCAGCCCCAGGCCAACCCTGTCGGGAGCTCACTGACACAGAGCCTTTGTCTGACTGTACCCATCTGGAAAAGGAGGCTCTTATTTCCAGAGCCCGCCACTGTTCCCACAGGCATTTCAAGAGGGTCTGTGCTCTCCACTGATCACAGAAATGACTTTGGACAGAGCTGGGGTTCAAGGGACCTGAAGACAAGGGGCGGGCCTGCCTGCTGCCTGAGTGTGGTGGGAGGGACCTGGCAGCTTGAATCACTGAGGAACAATGGTGGGGAGTTCAGAGGTGGCCTAGTAAGCAGGCTGTCCCTGGGTGGGGAGGGGGCTCTCTTTCCCTCCCCAGGCCTTTGTCCCTTTTGAACTGTGGATGCTAAGAAAATACAGAGAGGTCTGTTTAAAGCATTAAATTATAATGCCAGCATTAAGGACACTGGAGTCAGACCTGGGCTTGAATTCTCACTCCAAGAATAAGAACTTTGTGACCTACGACTGCCACATAAGCACTCAAGGCCTCTGCATCCTTGTCAATACAAAACAGGGATGGCAGGCTCTACCTCACTGGATCTTTTTGATATTTACTGATTGATTCATTCATTTATTTATTCATTTGGCACACAGGATCTTCAGTTGTGGCATGAAAACTCTTAGCGGCAGCATGTGAGACCTGATTCTTTAACCAGGGATCAAACCTAGGCCCCTTGCATTGGGAGCATGGTGTCTTAGCTACTGGATCACCAGGGAAGTCCCCTTACTGGATTATTGAGAGGATTCATGAGGTCATGCACAGAAAGAGTTAGTTTCTATGAGTGTTCTTAGGAGTCTGATGGAGCTGGTTCTACTAGCTAGCTGTGTGACCTTGAATATGTTACTTCACCACTTGGTGCCTCCGTTTCCTCATGAGCAAAGGGGTGGCATCAAATGGTGGCTCTGTTGTTATGGGATTTAAACAAGATGGTCTGAAGTAACTGCTTGGTATAGTACCTGCACCAAGCCATCACGTGACACGGATTAACTCTTCCCCACTGTTATCTCATTATGGTCACCACCACCGTCATCACCATCCTCTTCGTTGCCATCACCATCGCCTTACAAGAAGACTGTGTCTGGCAATGCAGCTTCAAGCAGCGTGTCTCCATGAAATGGGCCCCTCCGTAAGGTGGGCCACTGTCCAAGAAGGGACATGATTTGCACATGGTTCCTTCCTCCTGCCCTTTTGGAGCCCCATGGACAGCAGAGCTTCCTTGCTCAAGCTGTACCTCAAAGGACACATACTGTTATTGCTGTATCAGATGTACTTCAGGGCTGAGAGCAGGCCTGGATATAACCCGTCAGAATGGTGTAAAAGGCTAGAGTTTTGGGTTTCCCAGCTCCAAGTCTCTCAGCATTTACATGGGTCATCTCATTTAAAGCCAAGAACGGCCTTACGAGGTTAATTCTGTTGCTACTGCCATATGCTTCCTTGAATTCTGCTGGCTAGCAAGGTACTTTTCAGGAAGGAAAGTGAAACACCCACTTGTTAATTGCCTATAAGTCTCACCTTGTCAGTCAGGCTGCTGTCGCAGGCTGGATGTGCCAGGAGCAGGCGCACCATGTCCGTGTTGCCATGGCAACAGGCCAGCATGAGGGCAGACGATCCATCATGGTCCTGCAGGTTGACGTCTGCCTGGCAGCTCAGCAGCGCCTGGACCATGTCCCCCCTGTCATGGCTGACGCCCAGCATCAGTGCTGTCTGGCCCCCCTGCACACAGAGAGCAGGGGTGTGGTCAGGTTGTGGCTGATGGGAAGGACCCCCCTCTATAGCCTGCATGTAAGCAGGAAAGACTTCTCTGGGAAATGACAGTTGATCTGAACCTCCGTGGTATGGGACATATCTTCCTTAGCCTGCCAAACTTCTACTCCTCTTCCAAGACGCTAGTCAAATGTACATCCTCTCTAAAGTCCTTGACTTACACCCCAAGCACAGGTTTCATAACACAACACTTACCATTTGGTACTGCAACATGTCAACCTCTCTCTTTCTCATGGGCTGTGACATCTTTGATGGCAAGGACTAAGCCTTTTTCATCTCTCTCTCCAGCACCTAGTCCCAAGTGCATGCTGATAAATGTTGAATGATGGAATAAACAAAGGGCTTAAAAGTCAGGAGCGTGGCTTCTGACTGCCTGCCCCAGCCTAACTTCCTCTAAGAAGCCTGGGATTGCTCTGAACACCTCTGATATTTTCAGCTGAATGATACCCAGAATGCTCTTCTCTTACCAAGCTCTCTGCATGGTGCTATGGTCATCGCTAACCCACAGCCATTGACACAATCTTTCACTTGCTTGTAATAATCAGTGTACATGGCAATGGATCAGAGTCAGAAAGTGAGACAAAGCTCTGGTTCTACTGTTTCCTAGTGTGTGACCCTGACCACGTCACTTGGTGTCCCACAGTCTTGGTCAGTCTTGGTCAGAGTATTTCTGAAAGTCAAATGAAATAAAGGGTATAAATATAACAATGTGTGGTAGCTATTTTTTCTGATAACAAATTGATCATCATTCCTCCTGAATTTTCCTGTATATATACAGTACACTTATACAACTTGATTATATATTTTGCACTCATGATTCTCCCCTGGGTTCCAGGAGGGTCAGGCGGGTCTCTCTGACTGAATGTCAGGCTTTGTAAGGTTGTAAGAATGAGGTAAGGGCTCTGTTTTCTCTCCCTTCAGGTCCCCTGTGGCTCTGAGCGCAGTGTCTTACATGTAAAACATGTTGGCTGATGTGTTCACTGATTAAGGCTCCAAAATGCAGTCACTGATAGATTATGTTTCCCTGCCCAGAAGGCTGGGGCTTAGAGAAAGGGGGGTTGCAATCAGAAAAAGGCTGGCCCTGTCACATACTGCTTATGTGAGTCTGGGTAAGTTAACCTCTTGGTGATTTTTGCTGATCTGGTAAAACAGGAATGCTTAAGGATATTACCTACCCCCTGGAGCTGTTGTGGGACCTGCATGAGGCCCAAATGTTATGTATGTGAAAGTGTTAGTCACTCAGTTGTGTCCTACTCTTTGTGATCACATGGACTGTAGCCCGCCAGGCTCCTCTGTCCATGGGATTTCCCAAGCAAAAATACTGAAGTGGGTAGCCATTTCCTTCTCCAGGGGATCGTCCCAGCCCAGGGATCAAACCCGGGTCTCCTGCATTGTGGACGTATTCTTTACCATCTGAGCCACTAGAGAAACCAAATTTTGTATACATTTTAGTATTATTGTCTTTATGAGTGTGAGAGATAATGTCTGACCACCATGGGAATGTATCGTTAGGTGTCCTGGTTCCCCATTTATCTGGAATCAGATCTTTCCAGAGAAGACTCTTTGCTCTTTGGTTTGCTTATACCTAGTCCCGAGGTAATGCTTGTTTACTGTACTAACCAGACCACAGTCTTCCTTCCAGGCCCCTCTCTCCGAGTGGTTTGAAAGCCAGATGTCATAGACAGATGTCTTCCTGTCTGCCCCTGCCTGACTTGGGACCCTTTCCTTCCTCACCCCCCTCCTGGCCTGGTTCCGTACAATTTAATTCAACAAACATTTACAGAGCACTGTTATCAGCGCAGTGCAGTGCCAACCCTGGAGATACAGAGAGAAACAGGTAGCTTAGCCCAGGAGACTCCTGGCCTCCCAGCTCACTCCTATATACCCTGATGCCTGTGGCTCCCTTAATACCTAAAACCCCCAGGGGGCGCTGAAGAGCACAGCTACACTGTAATCCCTTTCTTCCTTTGGCAGTGTGGGATGGGTCCCTTACTCTCCTAGAGCATTGGTTTCTCCTCTACAAGGAGGGCATATATTATGATCATTAGTGAGCATTCTGCCTTCAAGAGGGCCAGTTGAGAAAGAAAAATTTACTATGTTTATGGAAAACATTATTTGAAGTGAAAACAGCTTTATTGAGTCCTACGGTGTAAGCTATAGGTGAGTGAAAACACTTTAAAAACCAGAAAGTAAGCTATAAATGTCTGATTCTTGCCACCAGTCGGATTGCTATTATGTGAAGTGGGCAAAATGACTTTGCCATCAGGTTTAGCTGCAATCACTTTGGGCTGGGGTGGATAGCAGAGTTAAATGGATTGTTGGGAGACAGTTTTCTATGGTATCTTGATTTGCTGCAATCCTGTGAGTAAGGCACTATCTGGCCTTTTGTTTCACTGTCTTTTTAAGGAAGAACGTACAGTGAACAGCACTGCAAGACAGAGGTAGTGTCTCCTTCAGAACAGAAAGTAGTCATACTTACTACCCAGTATGGAAGATTCAGGTTCCCTAAGCTCAGGGTTTCTCTCTAGTAACACAGCCCCCTCTGTGCACAGGGATCTGCTCTCCTTACAGCGCCCTGTAGCTATTGGGACTCCGGGAACAGGTATAAATAGCAATGTTCTGACTACTGTTACCACTGGGAGTACCACACCGTCCTTTGGCATAGGAGTCCTGTGTCTTCTGCCAGCATCCATGACACTGTGGCAGCTAACTTGTTAGCTTTAAGGGAGAGTACAGGCTCAGACCCTTCATAGTTCTTGAGAGTAGGGCTACACCTATGCTCTCTCTAGGGGGAAAAGGAGAGTAGAATGCACTCCACTTATTTTCCTCTTGGTCAAAGATGGGCAAGTGGCCTTTTGAAGAGTTCCCACTGTTCTATATGGAGCTCCATCTGATTCAAAGCCCTACTGGCTAAGGGTTACACCTTTGTTCCATATTCTCAAGTAGAAGGGCCGTGCAGCTGAACAGAGACAACCCAACCCTTTGAACTGCTCTGTAATTCCTGATCCCTCTATGTATCACCTCCAGAGGCTTTCTAGATCACAAGTAGCAAATGCCTTGTCCAGATGCTATCTGTGGGAACTTTCAGTTCAAGGAGTCTGGCCCAGAAGGAATTTGCTGAGTTTCAGCCCAGAACATAGATTACAAGTTCACAGCCTCTGTCCCAGCCTGTCTGAGCCTCAGGAGGCTCCAAGGAAACCAGAAGTCCAATCGTTGGATAGATGCCAGTTGGAGGGCCCAGACTTCTTGGGCTAAAAACTGGATCTGCATGGAGTTCCTCACCCAACTGGCAGAATAAAATTAGGAGGAGCTGCATTCATTAAAGAGGAGATCATGTTCACTCCTCCTACCTGAGTAGCTTGGATGTTCACATTCCCTTCTCTTAAGAGCTTCCAGACAACAGCCATGTCTTCATCGGTCTCAGCAGAAGCCAGGGGAGTGATCATCACAGCAGTGTAGCCAGCTTTGTTCTGATGGTCCACATTGCAGACACCTGCAAGAGAAACACTGAAGCTGGAAGAGCTCTTAAAATGCCAGAAGCCAGGCTTTAGCTTGTTCAATAGGAGGCTTCCTGCTGGTTAAAGGCCACAGAATAGAGCAATTCTTTCCCAGTGGTGGAATCTGTATTCTACATTTTCAGCAGCCTTTAGCAGTGGCTACTTTTCTTTACAAGTTTTCTGAGGATACCTAGCAAAAAAGGTGCAGAGGAAAGTCAGAAATGACCAAGGCCTATGACCTTGACCTTATTTCCTAAGTGGGGCACTATTATTCATATTTTACAGATAAGGACACTGAAGGTGTCCTTCAGTGGCGTGAAGAAGGTGAGGGAAACTCTATCAATGCCCCAGTGAAGGAGCATCAAGCAGGACACACTCACTGGGCGTCAGGTCTACCTGGCGCGAGAGCCCATCACTCATCCGGCCTCATGTCGCCCTCAGGTGTGCATTCCAGGTCTTGCTCTGTGTCCATGTATGACTCATAAACTACTGGCTATGGCTGTAGGTCCTTTCAGAGGCCTAGGGATATGGACCAGAGGACATGAAAAAATGCCCCAGTGGAAACACAGAAATCTTCTGGGAATAACCAACTCCCTTGAGAAGCACAATAGAAGAACACTTCAAAACTGTTTATATTAAAGCAATTAAGAATATACGTTTCACAAGACAATGGGAAACTGGCATATTTTTAAGATGAAGTAGTACATGAGAACTCAAGGGAAATTTCTGCTTCATAACCCTGGGGATGTGCCTTCACATCCGTCCCCACCAAAGGAGATGGAGCAGATCATCAGCCTGTTGCCTGAAGGCTCCCACCTTTTAAGGGCAGTTGTTGTTGCTTAGCTGTGTTCAACTCTTTTGTGACCCCATGGGCTGTAGCCCACCAGGCTCCTGTCCATGGAACTTTCCGCCAAAGAATACTGGAGTGGGTTGCCATTTCCTTTTCCAGGGGATCTTCCTGACCCAGGTGTCGAACCCATGTCTCCTGCAGACTCTTTACCACTGAGCCACCAGGGAATCCCTTTAAGGGGTGTACAACTTGGAGAAGGAAATGGCAATCCACTCCAGTATTCTTGCCTGGAGAATCCCATGGACAGAGGAGCCTGGTGGCTACAGTCCACGGGGTCACAAAGAGTCGGACACAACTAAGTGACTAACACACACATAAACAGCGTGAAAAACTAAATCTTCCCTGTACTACTGCCGGGAGAAAAACTATGTGTCTCTTTAGGCCAGCAATAAATCTACCTCAGTAGAGCAAGTCTGAGACTTTCTTAGCATTTCTTCTGTAAAAGGGAGATAATAAAAGAACCTGTAAGGTTACTGTGAAATTTAATGAGTTAATATATTAACAGCACTTAGAATGGCAGCTAGCACATAATAAACACTCAATGAGCATTAACTGTTACTGCTATTATTGTCCAGAATGGTATTCTTATCATCACATCCTTGCTACTTGCTCTTGAAGACTCAGATATTCATTCATTAAAACAAATCTGGTTTATGACAAAATGTCAGTTAGATTTACTCATAAGTTCTGTGCAAGGGGAAAAAATAATATTTGGCTAACAGTCCCTCCACCCCAAACTATTCTTCAGAAATGTGTCATAATGGACCAGGATGCCAATGGATACAGTTGTGCTCATGAATCAGCAGTTTCTTCACTGAAGCTTCTCTGACCACTGTCATGACCAGCTGAGCTACGAAAGGCAAATATCAGCTCCATTCAATGCCTTATAACCCTGTTCTGATAAAGATGGGACTATCTATCTGCATTGCCTGGTTAATGACTTTAAAATTTTTACCCCGTGACTATTTTATGTTTGCTTTTAAGATGTATAAATGAGCCTCAGGTTACGACTCCCTATGCTCCCTTCAGAAACATGACCTATAATTCAGTAGAATGACTAATTCCTCCCCACGGGCTCTGAGAAAGAACTGAGGACCCCCCACTTTCAAAGCAATGCTTCTGAGTCTCTCCAGTGAGCAAAACAGCCCTCCCCAGAGGTGAGGGGCAGACTCTTGACTGAACATTTTCCGAGTCAGCCAGCTTCTCCTCTGCAGAGGTGTCGTGGTAAAATAGAGTACAGTTCACAAAGGACTAGGCTGGTGGAGGTGCACCCATGACTCATTCTCAATAACAATGAGTCACTTCGGTGCAGCCTTTTACAGTTTGTAATGTGCTTTCCAGATTCTGCACAAATGGCTGGGAAGGGAGCCCAGTTGGGAGTGGGACAAATCTGCCCTCCTCAACACCCCTTCTACAGTGAGGGAAAGGAATGGGACTCTCAGCACGTCTCCAAACCAACCCACCCCATTCTTTATGCTTGTGGCTGTTTAGCTATTGCAGCATGTTAAGGGGAAAAGCTTCCAAACCACTTTATGGTTTATTCTGGATCCCAGAAAACATCAGCAGAAATTTATAACAACCAAATCAAAAGTGATCTGTTCTTTGCAACCCCATGGACTGTAACCCACCAGGCTTCTCTGTCCAAGGGATTTCCTAGACAAGAATATTGGAGTGAGTTGCCATTCCCCTCTCCAAGTGATCTTCCCAACCCAGGGATTGAATGTGTGTCTCTTGAGTCTCCTGCATTGGCAGGAGGATTCTTTACCACTAACACCATCTAGGAAGCCTTTTAAGCAGTAGTGTTGCTGTTATACATGTTCCATAATGAAAAGCCCTAAGACTGAATACTATAAATGTAACCTAGAGGCATAGGTGGGTGCCTTTCTCAACTGAGCTACCATTTTGATGCTATCCATGAATCCATGAAGAATGTTAGAAATGTAACTTTATCTTCCTCTGATGATGTGGGATGCAGAAAGAACTTTAGGTTATCATTACATACATCACCTTTCCATACAGGTAAAGAGCCTCAAGGCTACTTAAGAGAATTTTGAAGAATTAGAAACTTACTGGAATTTAATCTAACTCCCAGGGGTCATCCATCCACTCTTTAAGCTAACAAGTGTTTTCACTCAACACCCACCATGAGCCAGGAAGTGGACCGAGTGCCGGTGATACTGAAAGGAATGAGACAGGCAGAGCCTCTCCTGGGTTAGCTCAGTCCTATTAGAACTCAGATAGAAGTGACGAGCAAGATTGCCTAAAGAAAGAAACAGGATGTTCCACTAGAGAGAAATGGGGCGCCACTTTAGATGGATCACTTTCGGAGGTGACATCAGAGCCGTGACTTGAACGATGAGAAGGGACCAGTCATGAAAAGAGTTTCAGGTGAAAGGATCCAGATGGAAAGAAAATGCGGAAGTCCCAAGGTGGGAATGAGTGTGGTGACTCTCAGGCCATGTGGCTGGAATGGGAGGAAGGAGGGTACATGGTGGCTGCAGAGAAAGGAAAGGCAGACAGGCCTGGACCATCTGGGATACCTGAAGGCCAGGCTGAGGAAGCCGCCTTCTGATCCAAGAGCAAGGGGAAGCCATGGGAGGGATGTAAGCCGGCGGAGGGGTGAGGGGAACAAGATCCACGTTGCAGGAAAGTTGCTGGATCTGGAATTTGGACTTCCTGATGCCTGTTTAAACTTCCCCTGTGGCCTCTAAATTAGGATTACACATCTAGTGTGTGCTCTGATTCCTGGATTCCACAGTATGGACTTCAAACCCCAGCAGTGCGCTTAGTCATTGCGTGATCTGGAGTAAATTTGTTGACTTTTCTGAGCGTCACTTTCATGGTCTATAAAAAAGGGATAATCATTCTACTAACAGGATAGTTATGAAGACTAAATGAGATCTCAGGTGCCAGATGCTTAGTAGAGGGAGGGCCTAATCCATGGAGATCATCTGGGGTTTTATATCTCTTGTAGGTACCATCCTAAATATCCTTCATACCGCTTTCCTAAACTCACAGATGACATTTGACTGAGACCCACACACCTTCAGTCAGTCCCATCACCCTGCACTCATACCACCTCTCCTAGACTGCTTGATATTATCGTCACACACTCTGTTGAAACTCCACTACAAGCCCTGTGGTATCGTATCAGCAGACACAAAGGTCTTTATTCGACTCTTAACTGCCCTTTCCAGCTCCTAAGAGGGTCAAGGCCATTTGCAATGATTCTCCACCAGAGGGAAGAGTCTTCCCTTTCTCCAGATCCTGAACAACGAAGAACCTAATGCTCACTTCCCTTTTCTCCTCCTCAACATCTCTCTGACCTTTGCCCACCTCCATTCCTTTTGCTTCCATCTCAGAAAAAAAAAATAAATATCCCAGCAGCTTGCCTAGGCTGATCTCATCTGTCTCTGCTGTGGATTCCAGGTTTTTCCAGCTCCTGAAAGACCACGCTCCACCAAGCATCTTCTCTCCTTTGTATCTTTAATCTCTCTCTTCCTCTCTTCATCTCTCTCTCTTTCTCTGTGTGTCTCTCTTGAATTCTTCTCAGAAAACAAATATATTCAGATCTCTGCAATCCAGTTTCCTTCTAAAAACCCCCTGAAACAACTGTTTCCAAAGTCACCAGTGACCTCTTTTCAATCCCGCCAAATCTTGGCATCATCTGCCAGAGACACTACAGTACAGTATTTGACCCAGTGAACAATCTTTTTCCTTCTTGACATGGTCCTCTTCATGGCCTGGGACATCTCTCTGGCTGCAGGAAATGACCCACTGTAGTGTGCCTTCCCTGCTCTCTCAGTGCTGTGTTAGTCATTAAGTTGTATCTGACTCTTTATGACCCTATGGACCATGGCCCACCAGGCTCCTCTGTCCATGGGGTTTCACAGGCAAGAATACTAGAGTGGGTTGCCATTCCCTTCTCCAAGGGATCTTCTTGATTGAGGGATCGAACTTAGGGCTCCTGCATTGCAGGTGGATTCTTTACCATCTGAGCCACCAGGGAAGCCCTTCCTGCTCTCTCAGCAGAATGTTATCTCCCTTCTTTTCAGTCCTGAAATCACACTCTACACCTCTCTCTTGGGAGCCATCATCCTGCTCCATCATGACTGTCAAGCTGTAAACTCCTGGGAAGGCAAGAGCTCCATGTAGGTCACATCTCTGGTGGCAGGCAGTATGGACGTCATATATAGTCTACACATATCTGAGGAAGGATGAATGAATCAAATTGAGTCAAATTGATTAAATGGAGCTATGGCTTTAAACTCTTGAGAGTCCCTTGGACTGCAAGGAGATCAAACCAGTCAATCCTAAAGGAAATCAATCCTGAATATTCATTGGAAGGACTGATGCTAAAGCTGAAGCTCCAACACTTTGGCCACCTGATGTAAAGTGCCGATTCACTGGAAAAGGCCTTGAGGCTGGGAAAGACTGAAGACAAAAGGAGAAGGGGGTGGTAGAGGATGAGATGGTTAGATAGTATCACTGACTCAGTGGACGTGATTTTGAGCAAACTCCAGAAGATAGTGAAAGACAGGGAAGTCTGGAATGCTGCAGTCTAGGGCAAAGAGGTGAACACAACTGAATGACTGTGTGCACATTTACATGGCCTTTGTTTAAAAGTACTTATGAAGATGGTAAAATGTGACCTTTCCTAGAGGGAGTGTGGTATAGCACTGGAGTTGGACAAACTGAATATAACGTCTGACTCTACCACTTACCAGCACTGTGATCTGAGCAAGTTTTATAACTTCCTGAGCCTCAGTTTCCTCAACTGTAACAAGAGAATAACGATACCTACATCACGAATGTTGTGAAGAATACATGACATAATAAAGGCAAAATGGTCTGGCCCAGCTCCTAGAGTACAGGAGGAATTCAAAACAGTGAAAAAGCTCTTGCTGCAAAGAAGTGGTAACAAGAACTGCCCCTCACAGAGGGACCCAGTCAGCACAGGTGCAAGTGTTTCTGACCTGTCTCCAGCAGCAGCTTCACGATGGAGAAGTTAGAGTGGGACACACTGTAGTGAAGAGCCGTATTCCCATTGCCATCAGCCAGATTGACAAGCAGCTTTAGCAAGTGTGGGGAGTGAGGCTGGACCCCGTGGAGGTAGGCGGCCACTACAGCAGGGCTGGATGACTTCCGGCTGGAGATGCGGAACCACTCTTGACTGATGGTGTTCAAGCTCTGCTTCTGAAATACCAACACATTGCAATTCCAGAAGGTTACCTACCCAAGTGCTCCAGCTGGGGTGTCAGTTTCCACTGGGAAAGGTCAGCTTAGGTTCCTTCCACATATATCCCTTCAATTCCCTCCAACTCTCACTGCGATTTACTCCTGGAGGGCTCAGAGCTAGCAGGGTGCGGGGGTACCTGCACTCTTTGAACCTGTGGGATTGGCTCCCCCATCATGTGAGTTAGACAGGAGGACTGGGAGAGCAGCAAACAGCCAGTGACACGACACTTTACTTGGGGACAGCTTGAGTCCACTGTACATTTAGATCACATTCCCCATAAGCACAGGATAACCACGAACCCCTCTTTCACACATTTACACCAGCCTATGTTGACTAGCCCAGACTCCACTAGGGTACCTGCGTGTTTTTAACAGCCATAGCTGGAGAGTCACAACATTAATGGGAAAAATGCACACTGAAAGCTAAGACAAACAACGTGCCCAACATATGCATGAAGTAAAATCCAAACAGATGTGCTTGAAATATTTTTGGCTTTGAAGCTTTGCTAGGACCTTCAGAGAAAATGGTTAAACAGCCCATGGCAGGATCCCACTATCTGCAGTATTTCAAGTAAGGAGAGTCCCAGAGCAAACGACACCAACTCTGCATGTGACATGACCTAAGTGTTTTAAATGGAATATGATTAGATTATTTTCCTAAAGGGAAGGAGAAACAATGGGCCCGTGATTGTAAGAGATGAGTTCATATTCATTCCAGAAAGGGCACTGGATTGGGAGTCACTAAACTTGTAGGGCTAGGCTTAAGTCCTGGCTCAACTGCATGAACTTGGAAGTCCTAATACATTTTGAATCCTTCTCGTACTATCTATAAAATGAGGGTGAAAAAAGGGCTTGGTTTCCAACCTCTCAGGCTCTGCCAAATGAGGTCCCTGCACATCCTGCTTTGTCTCTAAGGTGGGGAGGGGTGTTGTGTGCTTTGATCCTAACACGTGTGTGATGTCAGGTTGGCATGTCCTCTAATTGTTTTTCTACACAGAAATAGTGGACTCTTTTGTGAAACATTTTTTATGTATCAGAATATCTCCTTTACCTATGGAATTTTCAGGAGAATCTGGAGAAAGACCCTAATATTAAGGAACATGGTAGAAGATTCTAATTGAATATCTAGGAAATAACTTAGCTCTGTAATTCATTGAAGAATAAGTAGCAGGAGTTTTAATCAATATCCACATCACATATTGGTTCTTTAACAATCTGGGAACAAGTTATTTGCCAAATCAGCAAAGATAAAATACTAATGAAAATGGACTAATTGATCGTTTTTACTCCTAAGGCTTTTCTGCAAAGGAGAACAAAATGGGCTTTAAAAATGCTTACACACTGTTACACATTGGGTCTTATCTGTGGCTCTCACGACATGGGAAAATGCGTCTGTATCAGTACCTCTTGATTCAAGCAGAAATTAATCCTTACATGTTTAAATCTCTGTGGGCCATGATGGTATTAGGGAGCAAACAGATGTATTTGCTTGCTTTTGGTCTCTTGACCCACAGGTGCACTTCAAGAAAACCAGTCAAGACTACAGAACAAAATGCCAGGGCCTGAGGAAGTGGAGACATGCAGTTCACTACCTTCATTTCATTAATGAGGAAACCAGAGCCCTGAGCATTTAACTGACTCACTCAGCACCTTACAGATGGCAGGCCGGGGAACAGAACTGTGCTTTCCATTCCACCTGCTCTTTTCCTCTCTACCCACAGTTCTATCAAACTGTGAGGTAATTGTGAGCCTAAGCCACTAACGATTCCATGACATATTCAGGGCAGGATGCCTAATAACATTTGGTAAATGCCTCTGAGCCCCAGCCCTGGTTCCTGTGCACATGCACGGGTTCCACTTTCTCAACACAATCCATCATCTTGGGCAGCAGAATTTGGGCAAATGAGACAGCACACAGCAAAGAGAGATCCCAAGCACACCCACAAAGCTGCCTCAGTTGCGAGACCCAAGTCGTCCGGGTGGAACTAACAGCTTAAACAGTACGGAAATCTTTACATGACGATGACAAATCAGAGTACCAAGAGCTGGTCAGTGGTCGTCCCAGTTTCTGGCAGATGTTGGCTCAATGCCCGGCATGCATTAAGGAATTCTTCTGAGGGTTTATATCTAAAGAAAAAAATTAATTCATATATATATATATCAGTCTCCATCTTGATTTAAAAAAAAAAAAGTCCCCTACCTTGACTTTCACTCTCATTTTTCACTTCTCAGCGACTCAGACATCCAAACTAGGCAACTTCTCAGGGTCAGGGGCATTCCTCAGAAACACTGAGTGAATGCAGCCTCCTGTCAAACAGGGCTGACTTCTGATCTCTTCTGAAGAATGAGCCAAGCATATTTCCCTTTGGATCCTGCTGTTTTCAGGGGATGACGTCAGATCACCAAAGCATTTTAGGGGGCCATGGGCCCCACCGTCATTCCTGACACGCTGGGAAAGGGAGGGTTATCTTCCTGACTTTGGAGCAAACATTTTCTGCCTGAGTGACTTAAAAAATCCAAAGGACCCACTCCACAGCAGCAAATTTCTTCAGGTTATTCTTCCATGAAGGATATAGTAAGCACTAATAGAGTCAATCAAAGGAAAGCTGATAGCACCAGGGCACTCTCAATGATACGCATATTGCTGCACTGGTAAAAGGGCAGGCTTAGCACTGAGAGGCCTAGGCTAGGCGTCAATGGCCTTGGTCAGCATGAAGCTCCACTTTCTTCAAGTCCTTACAGCGCTGCTATGATGGAGCAGCCGCGTGGCCCTGCTGGACAGTCAGCTGCCACTCACTCCTGTCTCTTCTCAGCAACCAGGCTGCGGATGGTGATAATGATAATTAAAGGTACTTACTACTCTCATTTCTCCCATTTACGGGGAGTCTACTGTGTGGCAGGCCCTGCACTAGGCACGTTACATACTTTTTCTCATTCAGTTCTCAGACCAAATCTATCAGGTTGCTACTATCTACATTTGACAGATGAGGAAACTGAGGCGACCACAGCTTAAGTACCTTGTCCAAAGTAATACTGTGGCAAATGTAGGACTTGAAGCAAGTATGTCCAGCTCCAAAGACAGTACTCTCGTCATCATGCCAAATGACTTCCCATCACTTTATAAGACTGGGTTACGTCAGCATGGCCAATGAGAGAGGCAGAAAAACATGGGAGGATTACAAAAGACCTAAATCAAGGGACTTCCCTGGTGAGGCGGTGGCTGAGAATCTACCTTCCAATGCAAAGGACTCCGGTTCGATCCCCGGTTAGGGAACTAAGAGCCCATAAGCCACAGATGAACTTATCCCATGCCATGCAGCCACTGAGCCTGTGCACTCTAGAGCCTGTGCTTCACAACAGAAGAAGCCACAGCACACCACAGTTGAAGGCAGGAGCTAGATCTGTGTCATTCAACCAATGCATAGTACCTGGCATAGACTAGAAACTCAAATAAATACTGTTGAATAGATGGGTAAAGGAATTAACAAATAAACAAATGACTGGGTACAAAGGTGAATAAATACACTTGCTCTTTCTCAAAGGATCACGTGCCCCATCACTCCCCATCTAACTTACCTCTCAGTCTTGGGATGGGGGAGCTCTTCGCCAGGCCCAGTTTCCTGGTCTGTGTTGGGGGTGCCCTCAGGGGTGCCCTGGCCCACCCTACAGCTGAGGTGGGCATCCTTGCCCCTCCTGGGTTCTGGGCCATCACATTTCTTCTCAGCCTCGCTGTCAGACAAGTCTTCTGGGGAGCTGTCCTCACCACTGGTCTCCTCACTCGAGGTGGTCTCATAGCTGCGGAAGGAGACAGGGTCACTCATTCTGTGCTTCTGTCCAGTCCTCATGTCAACACAGGTGAGAACTCAGTGGATTTTAGATAACACTGGCCTGCTCACTAACCTTGTCCTTCATTGTCTACACCTGCAGGCCTGGGCAAGGGGACTCCCAGGAAATTTGCTGTCAGAGGAGCATGCTTTTAAGAGCTCTAACACTAGAGGCCATTTAGGGAGTAAAAGTAATTAACTAAGCTCTTTGCAACAAACATACAAATAGCCCATGGCCTAATTGGCCATGCATTCAGTTGCATTCAGATGATTCAGAAAGGCAATCCAAGGTTCTCTTGAAAGCATTTGATTCTGGAATCCTAATGTCCTGTACAAAGAGGGAACCAGATGTAGGCAAATATCTCCGACCCCTATACTGAATTCTCTGAATTGCCTGACAAATCCTCACATCTGTGGGTGACAGTGAAGCCTCCCTTTAGACCCCTGCTCTAGCCCAGCTTACCCCTGGCAAGGGAGGAACCATCTGCTTCTACTCATGGGACACAGCTGAGAATCCTCAACCTAGCCCCTGCCTTTCTCAGTTGCTGTTTCATCCACAGCTTGGAAGAGCAAAAGTGTGGGTGTAGGTCACTTGACTCGTGGCCTTCCCTCCCCAGCAACGATCCTTATGTTCAGTTATATGCAGCTCTATTGAGGTGGTAGACCAGACACCACAGAGGAAAGTTCTGGAAGACTTATTGATCTCTCTGCTGATGGTCAACAAGAGACCTCTGATCAAGGATGCTCCAGATAAGATGAAGACTTCAGATCCTTGGCCCACTGGACACTTCCACAGAGATGAGACAAGACCAGTGCCATGATTTCTACTGAACCCCTCATGCTCTTTCTCTGAATAGCAGTCCCTATGCAAGGCCCCTGTGCTGAATGAATTTGCAAACCCAACCTACTTGCTGGTATGCTTGTATTCTCTCTTGTTCAAACCCCAGATATTTCTTCCTCTACTGTGCTTGGAACAACCTTTTGTTTTTGTGATTAAGAAAGTGGGGGGACATATTAAATTTACCAAACGTTCTTTATCTTAGAATTGTTTCCATGAAAACTCCAAAATCCCTGTCCTAACTGAGCTAAAACTCTAAGTAGGGGGTGGGAGAAAATAAACACATGAACAATGTATTCAGATAATCGTAAGAGCAATGAATAAACTAGTAATGGGCCAGGAGATACTGTGATGGGAGGAGGGGCCACTTTATTTAGAGCAGAATTTTTTTTAACATTGGCTGCATGTTAGAACTATCTGAGGGTACTTAAAATTTCCAATAGCTGTACTGCACCTGAAACTAATTAAACCAGAGTCTTTCCTCTGGGAGGGGCTCCAGAATTGATATTTTTCAAGGCTGCCCCAGGGTTTCCTAGGTTCAGTCAAGGCTGAGAACCATCACATCAGAGTGACATGTACTGACAGTTATCTGCAAGAGGTGCACTAAAAAAAAAAGAAAAATTCAATATCCTGGGATGAACCATAATGGAAAAGAATGTTTTAAAAAGAATGCATAAAAAATACATATATGTGTAAAAAAAAAAAAAGCACTTTTTAAATGGCGTCTGTGCTCAGTTGCTCAGTCAGGTCCACCTCTTTGCGACCCCATGGACTGTAGCCCACCAGGTATCTCTGTCCATGGGGTTTTTCAGGCAAGAATACTGGAGTGGGTTGCCACTTCCTCCTCTTTAAGTGGAGGGAAAGGCAAATGCAAAGTCCCCAAGCTCAGCCTGACCCGGCACGTTTGAGTGAAGAAAGGCCAGAGCCTGTGGTGGGGCGGGGAGGAATGCTATAGTCACAAGACAGACTTCCAGGTTTGGGCACAAAGCTGGCACTTTTGCAAGTATTTAAGCAGGGGGAGAGGCAGGACCTGCTTTAGGCTTTGAGATTAGGCTGATTCTCCTTTCTGGACACAAGCTGGTAAAAGAAAAAAGTGGTTTCTCCTGAGCCACAATGTCTGACAGCTGCAGGAGTGGGAACAGCAACCCACCTCTGACCCCACTTCATCTTTTCTGATGTTTCCCTCACAGAACATCACACAGTAGTGACGACGCCTTGTCTGAATCTGGTGTCTTCCTTCTGGTCTAACCCAAATTAGCCAGGGTTCCAATCTCTTCTGGGCACTTCCCAGGCACACCCCTGTGAGCTTTCCTACCATCCTCTGCTTCTTTCTCAACTAGGGTTCAGCTCAGCCTGTCCAAGTTTTCTCTTTACTTTTGTTTCAACTCTACCCAGGTCCAAACTGTGAGTTAAGGGCAAGGACCATGATTTATTTGAACTTTTTTATCCCTACCACCAAACACATCATTGGTATTTAATAAATGTTTGCTAAATGATGGACTGAGAAAGTATTCTAAGTCCAGCGATTTACTGTCTACTCTATATAAGTTCTGGTTCAAGTTCTGAGTCAACAGACATTAGTTGTTTTCCTTTATCCTAAAAAAAGTCAGTTTGATTTGCCATAAGTTAGTTGAAGGAAGGAAAAAATTAAAAGGATGAAATTTTAAATTCTACAAATTAAGGGTTTGTTGACTCAGTGTTGTGGTTCAGATTAAACATCTTCCTTCAAGGGCTCATGTGTCCCCCAACTCCGAGAAGGTACTGAATCCTGGCCCCCGGGGACACCAAAGCCAAGACATAAAGAACACAGGATCCAGCAGAACTACCACGTCTGGCAGGCAGCCAAACGTATGCAAACCCGAGAGGGAGTTTTAAAGGGCCGTTGAGATTAATTCCCTTGAAGAATGAAAACCAGATGCTTCCCCCTAGGAAAAGAGTGTTCAGAACAATAGCGGGAGAGGTGGTGTGCAGGGCAGTCTGGGCTTCACGAGCGATGCTTACCCACCGTTAACCCCAACAAACTGAAGGTTCTTTTTGGTCCCATTACCTCCTGCACGGAAGCCATAGTCTTTCTTTTTCATTATGGATTTAAGGCTGGTCGACGGGGAGATCTCTAGGCAGACACAACATCACAGGTTAGCATGATCTCGGGAATACCCTCGAGTGCAACAGAACTGTGACCCTTGCTTTGAGGGGACACAGGCTGGAGGTGTGTGAAGGGGTAGAACAGGAACTGACAATATAAATCAAATATTCTGAGGGTCTTTGAGGGGCGCCAGACTTCTGGTCAATGCAGTCAAATTGTTCCTGTTTACAAACCCTCTACATGAGGATGACAGAGAAGAGTTATTGGAGAGTTACTGAAGCATGTGGCGCAGGTGCCACTGTTGTCCCTGTCTCAGTCTGGGGAAATCTGAGGCTCAGATGTGCTGAGTGAACGACAGAGCAGCAGCAGAACTTGGGCCTCCCCACCCCTGATCCAGCACCCACTTTTGCACCTCAGAGGCCCTTCCTGGCTCCCAAGTTGGTTAATATTTGTGATGTGGGGCAGGCATAGAAAACACATGAGCAAGAGCACACATCTTATTTTGCTGTTCTCAAAAGTACAGGGGGCAATTCACAACAGCTAAAACTAGAACTAGCACCGAAATAATGAGAAAGCCAATTTGTGCTCTGCGGCAGGAAGCAGACGAACACGTTGCTGCCCGTTAAGCAAAGCAAAGTATGGTTCCACTTAACAGGGAAGAGTGTGTGATCTGTTATAGGAAGAAGCGCTGCTCAGCCAAAGGGTCGACTTGCACATGTGAGTATGGAAGTCTCTTTTTCTCTCACATACACACACTGAAATTCAGTAAAATATTTCAGATTGCAATAGAATGTTCTTCCAAAACAAGGCTACAAAAAACCTCTAATGTGCAAGAACTAGGGAGGACCGTAGGAATGCAAGAGCCCAAGACACAGTTAAGGAAGGCAGAGGTTTAAAGCACTCACAGCCAGTGCCAGGGCTGCCTGCACACAATGCAAATGAGAATGAGGCACCCCTCTGGGCAGACACAGTGCTGCGGGCTTGGCAAGTGTGGGCTGAGTTTCAGCTCCCATTTACCCTCTGGCATCTTTGGGCCCTGTGCTATCTGAACAGCTGTATGTGGTGGCCCTGCAGTCAGTCCCAACGTTAGAGCAAGGACAAGAGGAGGGGTACCAAGCCTCCACTGTTACAGAGATCAGTTTTTATTCCATTGGGCTCCCGGATGTGTTTAAATCTTTTTAAAAAACATATGCATGCAATTAAAACCCTTTTCCCTCTTTGATTCCTCAAGTAAAGGAGAAATGGTTCCCAGTCTCAGGCACCAGTATTTACCCATCGGTGGGGAGGAGGAAGGGCCTGGGGGCTCCTTCTGGGGTGGAGCCTGGGCCGAGTAGGCAGACAGAAGCAGGTTGAGGGAGCTCTGTAGCTGGCTCTGGATGCTGCTGAGTTTGGAAGCAGGCTGCTTGATGGCGCGGGCCAGCTCAGGGTACCCGTGTTCCAGGCAGCTCCACTGCTCCTGCAGGAGCTCTTGGATCTTCTTAACGTATTGCCCAATAGTGGCATCGGTGGGGGAGCTTGGTGGCCTTCCAGGGCGCTCCTTCCCTGACAGCTCTGGACCAGCCTCCTCCCTCCCTGCTGGGGGAGCCTTTCTCTCAGCACTCCCTGGAGATCCTCCTACTCCCCTGTCCAGACCCTTAATTCCCACCGAAGAACCTCCTGCCTGCTCAGAACCTCCCTCTTCGATCCTGAGCTCAGTAGAGAGGCAGCTGTGTGAAGAAGGCATGAGGACCGTCTCAGAGCCCTGTGGCAGTGATGGCTGGGGTGGTGACACAAGTCCGCTGGGCTCCCATCCCCTCGTTTATGACTTTCCCGTCCCCACAAGAGGCCATTCCCCTCTCCCCTGGCTCCCCAGCTTTCAGATCCCAGGCTGCCCAGAAGGCTGACCCCAATGCTCTTGTCACACGACTGTCTGGTCAAGAGCCCCTGCAGGGGGTCAGTGCTGCCCATGGCATCAGTCTGGCCTTGAGCATCTTTGGTGTTCCCACGGCTAAGCTTTTCTACCAGTTGAGCTACAGTGCACTCTAGCTCTTGAATCCTCTGCCCCCTCGCTTTGATTTCCTCTTCCTGCCGCTGGAGGGCAGCTCTGACCTGGGCCAGTTCCTCAGTTCTTCCAGACAGTTCGCCTTCAAGGTCCGAGATTTGCTGCCTCAGGCTGGAGATGCTGCCAGGATCCAGGGAGGCAAGGCCCAGGCTTTCCTCCGTGACGCGGATCCCGATGCTTCTCACGTCCACCTCCACAGGCGGTGGGGGTGGGATTTCGCTGATGCTGAGCTCGATTTCTTCTAGGGGGAGCTCGTTCTCAGGGATGGGTGACGGCAGAGGTGGGGGGCTTGGCGTTGGAGAGCTGGGGCTTGTGACCACCACCTGGGCTTCTCTGCTTCCCTGCTGGTCTTCTGCAACCTCCAGAACCACAAGTGCATGCTGGGACGAGAAAGGTGGACTTGGGAAAGAGAGGTGATTTGGAGCCTCTTCGCTTTCCGGAGGCTCAGGCCCCTCCTGGATCAGCTCCGGAATCC
>SJXQ01005807.1:127201-142165 GCA_006408695.1 Aepyceros melampus
CCGGAATCCCTGGCACTAGGTCTTCTGACTCTCTGACTTCCAGTTGGGTTGCTGCACGCGGAGTGGAGTTGGCATAACCTGCAAATCCTTCCGCGGGCCCAAAGGCACCGTCACAGACGACGCCTTCGCCCTGAAGTGGGGGGAGGACGGGCGGGGCCGGGGGTCCTGAGTTTAGGTTTGGGTCCTCCGAGGCCCTGGTTTGCAGCAGTGTGGCCGGCATGCTGGATGCTCTCAGAAGCTGCGGCCGTCCACTCCCGGAGGTGAGCTCAGCCTCCCCGGGAGCAGCAGCAGCCTCCAGCTGTCTGGCCGTCTCCATCAGCAGGGCCTTCCGGTGGTAGCTCACCTCGCTGCCGCTGGCGGCTTGTGGGGCTTGGGGGTGATCCCCGACGGGCAGTGGCTGGGCTCGGGCCTCTGTCCCCAGCACTTTCCTAGACACCATGGGGGACCAGTTCTTGTGGGAAAGAACAGCATGGGGGCGAGCCCCACTGTCGGGAAGGCTGAAGTTTCGGGGCAAAGTGCTGAACTTGGCCTGCTTGGCCCTTCTGTGGATAGGAATCCTTTTGATGGTGTTTCCCTTCTCAATGTCATCCACATACTTGAGGAAGTCCAGGTCCAGATGGAAGCCATATGGGGTCTCCACAGAGTAGGGGTGGCTCTTTGGAGGGTCTTTCTCTTCATCCCCCTGAGAGGACTGGTCTTTGGCTGGGAGACAGAAGACGTAAGAAAAGAAGCACAAAGTTAATAAATGCAGGACAGTGAGACCTAATATGTGTGATTTTGACTTAATGCTCTTGTATGAGTGTTCTCCTAAATGTTCCAACCTCTGAATTATGCTGAGATGTTCACGGACTTTTGGCTGTGCTGAGAAACCCTGTTATTAAATCAGTGTGGACTTAGTCAATGTCTGCAAGGAAATAGGTGAAGGAAATAGTTTCCAATCTGCACTATGTCATCTCAGCTATGACTGTGGAATGGGCCTGCAAATCAGAAAAATAAAAGTCTCCTACTGTTTTCCTGTGG
The DNA here is from genome assembly GCA_006408695.1 of Aepyceros melampus. Taxonomy (NCBI): domain Eukaryota; kingdom Metazoa; phylum Chordata; class Mammalia; order Artiodactyla; family Bovidae; genus Aepyceros; species Aepyceros melampus. The sequence continues at coordinate 128,222 of SJXQ01005807.1, forward strand.
TTGAGTCATGTAATTGCTGACTTGAAGTAGCCAGGAATTTGCCAAATAAGGGTACTAATTGGTAATTGTGAATATGGATGTTTTCCCAGGATGAGATACACAATTTTCTCAACATTAGAAAGAGAACCTTGCATTATTCAAATAGGTACTAGTAAATCTTATTAAAGCCAGAGACATCAAGGAATCATGCCTCCTACATTATTTAAGCTTCCTCTGATGGCTGAGCCTCTAGGTATGTGAAGCTCAGAAGGAAAGGGAACATATAGTTACACTCAGCCTATACTCTCTTCCGGAAAAGGCAATGGCACCCCACTCCAGTAGTCCATGAGGTCACTAAGAGTCAGACACGACTGAGTGACTTCACTTTCACTTTTCACTTTCATGCATTGGAGAAGGAAATGGCAACCCATTCCAGTGTTCTTGCCTGGAGAATCCCAGGGACGGAGGAGCCTGGTGGGCTGCCATCTATGGGGTCGCACAGAGTCGGACACAACTGAAGCAACTTAGCAGCAGCAGCAGCATACTCTCTTCACCAGAAAACTGCATGGTGCTTAACAAACAAGTTTTACTTTCAAAAGCTTATGCTAGGTAAGGAAATATCATGTTTTTCACAGACTGGAAAAAAAAAGTGGTGGAGGAATATTGGACAATTAATGTAAAAACAGACATTGACAAACATCCTCCAAGAAGTGCAGGACTCATGATTTTTCAGGGCAGCCCAAAGTATCAGGGAATAGCACAATGAAAAAGGTCTCTATCATACCAAAGCACCACTGATCTTGACTCCAACAGAGGATGTTGAGAACAAGTCAGTTCTTTGATTATCTGAATCCATAGGGATTTGTCTCCAAGTAGCCTCTTCCTTAGGTTAAACAGTCTTTGTTCTTTTGATGTTCCTCATGTGACACCCCTTATTATCTCTGTGACATTCTGCTAAACATCCTCTGGAAATGCTGAGCTCAGGAGAGAACATTATTGAAGAGCACAGAGGCCAAGAATATGGACCCTGGAGCCTGGTCTATATTCAGCTTTGTAACCTTGGGGAAATTACGTAGCCTCCCTACATCTAATCATCCATAAGATAGCAATAATAATAGGGAAGATGAGACTGTGTGGACTGATTAATTAATACATATAACATGCTTAGAACCATGCCTATCACATGATAAACATTTAATACACACTCAATATTGTAGTTACTATCTTTGTGGAAGTCCAAATCATAGAGAACTGAAGCCCTCTAATGAAAGCTGATTTGCTGGGTACACAGGAGGGGATCCTCAAATTCTTTTGTATCTAACTGGTTGCTTGACTCTAAGACTGATAGGCCCTGGATGCAAAAATGGCAAAATAGCAGTAATTCAGTTCACTTACCTCAACCACTAATTTATTGAGCATCTGTGTTGGTTGCTAAGATAGATCCTAAGGACACTAGAGATAAATCAGGTATAGCACTGCTCTCAAAAAAAGTAGAGTCAAGTAGGAGAAACACCAACAAGTATGACGCAATGTGACAAGGATGGCAACAGATATATGCTCAAGGGTCAGTCTTCCTTCCTGATTTATTTTCCTAATTTCTCCAGAATGACTTTCTTGGACTTAGAGGATAGTTCTGCCTTGGTTGGAGAGAGATGACTTCACAAGAGTGAAGCCATATAACCGAGTATTAAATGAATAAAGAGCAATTTGCCAGGAGAATAAAAGAGTGAAGGACATTGTGGCTGTATATTTCCAAGATGGCCATTATCAATCCCTACCTTCTCTAGACAGGCAAGGGAATTCCATAAGAATATGTGGCATCTATTTCTTTACCCTTTTGAATCTCAGCTGGCCTGTGAGTGCTTTAACCAAAAGAAAATGGCAGAGATGACTGAGAAAATCCCAAGGCTAGCTCATTATGTGAAGAAGGCAGTGGCACCCCACTCCAGTACTTTTGCCTGGAAAATCCCATGGATGGAGGAGCCTAGTAGGCTGCAATCCATGGGGTCGCTAGAGTCAGACACGACTGAGAGACTTCACTTTCACTTTTCACCTTCATGCATTGGAAAGGAAATGGCAACCCACTCCAGTGCTCTTGCCTGGAGAATCCCAGGGAAGAGGAATCCTGGTGGGCTGCCGTCTATGGGGTCGCACAAAGTCAGGCATGACTGAAACAATTTAGCAGCAGCAGCAGCAGCTCATAAGAAGCCTCTTAAGTGTCATGTGGGTCTCTTAGAATGCACACTCAGTGGGAAGCCAGATGCCACATAAAGGGATCTAGCATCCCTGAGACTACCATGCTGTGAGGAAGCCCAAGTAGCCCCATAGAGAGTTCATGTGGAGAGAGGGAGAGAGATGCCTAGACAGCCTGAGCTGTTCCAGACATCCTGGCTCAGGTGCCAGGTATAAGTGAAAGAACTTCCAAATGACTCCAGCCTCAGCCCTCATCTGACTTCATTGACAGGAGGGACTCCAAGTGAGAACCATTCAGTTGAGCTTGTGATAATAATGCATGATTATTTTACTCCACTGAACTTGGAGTGGTTAGTTATGCAGCAACAGATAGCCAGGACAGATCAGATATATGTCAGAAAATGAGCAAATGCACTGAGGTGTGAAAAGTGAAAGAAAGTGATGTCACAGTCGTGTCCAATTCTTTGCAACCCCATGGACTATAGCCTACCAGGCTCCTCCGTCCATGGGATTTTCCAGGCAAGAATACTGGAGTAGGTTGCCATCTCCTTCTCTAGGGGATCTTCCCAACCCAGGAATCGAACCCAGGTCTCCTGAATTGCAGGCATATGCTTTACCCTCTGAGCCACAAAGGAAGCCCCTTGTGTGAAAATCCACGGTAATTCAGGGTTCTGTAATTGCAGTCATATGGCTGGAACTTAAAATGTGGAAGAGAAGGGTGAAGAGTAGGAAAAGACAAAATTGGAAGGTCAGCAAGACCCAGATCAGGGAGCTACTTGTATGCTTGCCACCAAGCTTTGACTTTACTCTCTAGGCAGTGGGAGCCATCAGAGTTTTACACAAGGGAGTGACTTGATCAAATGTGACTTCACAATGATTATTCTCACAGAGGATCAAAGATGGACAAACCAGAAACCCAAGGATCAGTTGGGAGACTGCTGACATGATCCAGGTGAAACAAGCTAAGGGAATGGAGAGAAGGGGCAGGTTCAAGAAGAGGTGCATGTGATGGTATTAGCTGGGCCACATAGGACTGCTTTTTCCTTAAAGGTGATGACAGGTTAGGGCTGAGCTCTTCCCACTTGCCTGTGTGATCTATCATTCTGGCCAGTGTCACATGCTTGGGGCACAGGAACTGTGTTTACAGAAGTACAATTATCTCCAAAGAACTAAAGAAGTCAAGTAGACACATGAAGTCTGAACCCTTGAACACTGACACAGTCAGCCCTACCAGCCTCAATGCTAAGTAAAATCTCAGGGCCTGTGGGCAATTAAGGCACAACAGGGAACAGAACAAGGCATTGGTGCTGATCTACAGGGTTGGGTTCCAGAGCTTCTGTGCAAATACCTGGACTCCAGGTAGGAAAGGAGTACTCCTCCAGCATCCAAAAAATTCCAACTAAGTTCCCATTCGCCCACATAATTTTTTTTAAAAAAAAAACCAACCTGCTTTTCCTCAAAGAGGCACACTGGTAGTCTCTATAAATGACAGCAATTGCTCTCTGTTAGTTTCCTGGCTGCACTCCACTATACTCTTAAGCCTACTGGTTAACTTAGCAGCCCCCTGGACTTCAGGAACAAGCCAAATCAGAGAGGAGGTATTTGTCTAAAGTTAAATAGGGAGCAGATTTATGACCCAGAAGGCAAAGAACACTACAAAAGAAAGACTGCATTATTTATCTGCTTATTGCCTCAATTCGGTAGAAATGCAGTGATTTGCCCATCAGCCGCTGGGAGCAGGGCCAGAGCACAAATACAAAAAAGGCATCAAATAAGAGACAGCAGATTCAAAGGGGAAGTATTCCACAAGCAAGATTAAGGTGAACCAAAGAAGTCTGTAAGACTGAGTAGTTACCCCGATGATGGCTTTAATAGGTTCTTCCCAAGGTAGAGGTATATTTCTCTCTCAATCTCTTTCACACACACACACACACACACACACACACACACATTGTATTGCTGTGCCTGCCACCTACCACTATGTGCTCCTTCTCTTTCCCCCAGTGCAAGAGGAATGTTGGACCTTGAATGAAGGATCTTGATCTTATATACTGGGAGATCTGTGTTCACATTAAGTTCTGCCCCTTTTAATTCTACTTGGTGATAGGTATGCAGGAGCTCAGAATTCCAGGCATTGGGCCAGGGCACGAATTAATTAGGAGGGCTGTCTTCTCGAAATGAACTTCAGATCAGACACACCAACACATAGCCAAACTGGCTGGAGTTGAATCCTGCCTCTGTCATCTCCTACCTCTGTGATTCTGGGCAAATTACTTAAATTCCCTATGCTTTAATCTCTCCATTTGTAACACAGCAATAACGATACCTAACTCAAAGAGTTGTTGTGATTGTAGGCACTGATGAGCAGAGAACACGACGCAGGTACTCAACAAAGGGGCCAAAAAACAAGGATGAGCTGGTTCCAAATGGGGCAGCGGGTTTTCACTGAGACTGAGCGCTCTCTTGGAGTATTTAACTCTGTGTTAGGATGGCAGCCTCAAGAGGGAGTGAGAGTCCAAGAAAACAACTCTGAAGAAACTGGGAAAATGAGTCAGGGGAGAAGGAAAAAGTAGGATATATGAGGCTCCAGTGTTCTTGCCTGGAGAATTCCATGGGGTCGCAAAAGTGTCGGACACCACTGAGCAACTAAATAGCAATAAATATGAGGCTCAGAGCCACCTCGGATTCCCTACAGAGTCTTGGTCTGAAGGCACCCAGATCACCAGACCTTGAAAAGGAAGCTGCAGATGCAGTAACTAAGAGTTACACACTGACCCGAGAAAGGAGATTAGAAGTAGACAAGGAAAGGAGGGAGGTGCCACAGTCATTGCCCTGAGGGACAAAGTGAAGTGCAGGGCAGGCAAGTGAATCCACTAGAGGCTTTTTAAATGATGGGGAAAAGCCCAAAAGCCTATACTCAGTTTCTGAAAGAAATAGGAGAAACAAAAGGAGAGAGAAAGTGGCCAAAACTACAACCGGAAAGAAGAGGAATTAAACGAGCCTCCGCAAAAGGCCAAGACAGTGGAAACTCTTTTCCCTCTTCTGCCTTTATTTTGTGAGATGTGTGGGCCTGAAGGGAGGGGTGCCTTTCTTAGCTGGTTGTGGGTGATCACGTGGCAAGCAGCTGTGCCGAGGATGCTGAGCAGGGACAAATGAGGCAAGCAGAAATGACAGGCCCCCGGGGCATTAAGGGAATTAGCTGGTGTTCTGTGGGACCACTTCCAGGGATGCACTGAAAAGGCAGCTCTCTGGGGAGAGAGGCAGACTTTTGAAATAGATGGTAACTGCATTTGGAAAGGAGGATAGAGCGGGGCTGGAGCTGCTGTCCAGAATTTAAACCCCGCACCAGTGAAGGGCCATCCAGGCCCTCCTGTCTCCTGTCATTCAGTGATTTGGAAAAAAAACATTTCATTAGAAGTCAGGGGATCAGGGTCTAGTCCATGACATTTGGCAAATTTCCTAGAGCAGGGAAAGGAGGAACATTCCTTGAGACATTTGTTGGGCTAAATAGTGATTACTCAACAACCTTACATGCATTTATCTCATTCCGTCCTTCACCATCCCTGTGAAGTAGGTATTAGTATCTGCTTATAGATGAGGTGTCGCAGACTATTCATAAAAATAGCCACAATTATAACCCACCCTTGTGTACTTCCCTCCCACACTGATCCTAGCTTGGCTTTATGACTTGCTTTGGCCAGTGGGTCAACAGCAAATGTGACATATGCAGAGACTTGAAAGTTGCTTGCACACAGGAATCTGTCTATTCTTACTGCGCTTGGAAATCCTTTTGTCAACAGGTGAACATACCTCAGCCAGCCTGCTGGACAACAAAAGAGACATGGCCCAATCACCAATGCCCCAGGCAATGTGGGGTCAACCACCAGACATGTGAGTGTGGCCATTCTAAACTGTCAGATCAAGTCGTCCAGAAGACCACAGACACATAAATAAGTCCAACAGCGATAGTCACGTTGGCCCAGCTCAGAACAAAGGCTCAGCCAACCCCCAGAATCTTTGGAGAAATAATAAATACCTTTAAGTTGATATTTTTTTTTTTTTTGGTGTGGTTTGTTATGCATCAAAGCTAACTGATACATGAAGGAAGTGAGGCTCAGAGAAATGAAATGCCTTGGAGGATCACTCAGGTAGGAATGTTGGCTCTTTTACCATATCATGCCTTGTCTCTAAAATGAGGTTAATGAGGGAGGTCATCCTGCTCCCTTGGTGCCAAGAAAGGATGAAAAACACTCCAAAAATTACACAAGTCCAATATAAACATAAGGCTTCATTTTCATTCCCTACCACCTTCTCTTGTTCATGCCTTAAACACATGGTTTGGGTTTCCCAGCACTGCCTGTATGGGGAAGGTCTCCCACGTTTCCCCTGAGCTACCCAGGATTTATGGTAATAATCATTTTCCAACCCAAGTACTCACTGTAGACCAGGGAATACAAAGGAGCCTGCCTACCATCTGTCTTCTCCATCTCAGGGATTGTTGACCGCCAGTCTCTCAGGCACGCTTCATCCGGTAAGTCTGTAAAATTCGTTGGAGGGTTCTGAAAGGAAGAAGGAAGGAAAAGTGGAGATTCTCCTTACAGTTAGAATAAGTATAGAGGACCCCTCCTTGTCTTTCTCCCAGGGTGCCCGTGAGCTCATAGCCCTCCAAGGAGAGGATTAAAAGCCTTCACACAATACCTATAGTCCAATTTTGGGTGTGTCTTCATGGGATGTTAGCAGCGGTTGACACCAAAGGAAGTCTCTGGTCCGACTCCCTCACTGGGCAGATGAGGAAACTGAGGCTTAGAAGTTAATTGTTATGTGCAACACCCTTCAGCATATTAGTGAAGAAACTGGGCCCGTGGCTCCAACAAGCAGCTATCCATAATATCAGGAGCTGAAATCTATTCACTTCCATCACAGAGAACGAATTTTAAACCATTTGGTGGAAAAGCTGGAACCAGAGAACCTTCAAATGATCTATGACATCCAATCAGGCTCAAGACTAGATGAACTAACTGGAAGGACCGACGAGGAGCTGATAGTTCAGGGTGATTTCTAACCATGGGCAGAACAAGGAGGCGTTCATTCAACCTAGGCGGCCAGTAGACATCGGTGACTATGCAAAAAGAATACTCTCCTGACTCTGAATTAGAGTCCCTTGAGGTTTGATCATAAATTCTCCCCAAAGTTTCAATCCTTTTCCAGAACTATTTCTTCAACTGGTAAACAGCCTGGCTCCTACCCCCAATACAATAAATCACCGAGGAAATTGGCTTTTTATGATTGTAACTCCACACACATCAGAATAATAAATAATCTGTGACACCTCAGCAGTGGAAGCAGGGTTGTTTTAGGAATTCTGATGTGCTTGATCACAACCTCTGGATCAGAAAAAACGTACCAGGGATGAGGGAAAGGCTAGGGGGAATTGAAAGTGAGAGAAGGATGACAGGAAGCCCCCAGCAACCCGGGATAAAAAATGGGGAACAAACAAGGAAACTGAAGAAGAGGGCTGGGAAATATGAGGCCTGCCAAATTAAAGGAAGTCTGAAGTCTGCCTGACAGAAAGTTTGGTGTACACTCTTTCTGTAAGCGAGGCTACTGTCTCCAAAGCTATCACCCGCTCCTGTCTTTGTTCTCCCATAACCACAGTCCACTCAGCAGCCAGAGGGCCTCTGCCACTGGAGAGTGATGGAGCCTGGAAGGGCAGGCAGGGTTTCTATAGGCAGAGACACTCCTTCCAGAAGGATCACAGAAACTAAGTCACTTACCTTGTGGCAACAAGTACTTGAATTGGGGGGCGGCATGGAGCTGGAGTAGAGCAATTAGGGAGAAGAAAGATAAATGTGCATGGTCCTGGAGGCTAAGAGTGGCCACCAAGGAGGCAGACAATGGGAAGTCATGGAAGGTCCTAAGCAGGGGTGAGGGAGGGTCACCCTTGCTAGAAAGAGGAAGTTCCTAAAACAACCGATGTGTCCGTTAACAGATGAAGGAGTAAAGAAGATGTGGGTGTGTGTGTGTGTCTGTGTGTGTACAGGTATATACACACAGAGTGGAATATTATTTAGCCATAAATAGAAGGAAGTCTTGCCATTTGTGATAACACAAGCATGTACTGTATTTGTTTTTGACTTAGTCCACTGACCATAATGCCCTCAGGTACCTCTGAGGACAGATACGGTATGGTATCACTTACACATGAAACTCCATTTAATAAGAAGAAGAACTCATAGACACAGAGAATAAATTGGTGGTTGTCAGAGGCAGGGGTTGGGTGGGTGAGGGGTAGGCAAAATGGGTGAAGGGGCTCCAAAGATACAAACTTCCAGTTCTAAGATAAATAAGACCTGGTGATGTAATGTATAGCATAGTGTCTATAGTCAACAACACTGTATTATATTTCTTGAAAGTTGCTAAGAGAGTAGATCTTAAAAGTTCTTATCAAAAAATAAATAAATAAATAAAAATAACTAGGCAACATAATGATGTTAACTAAACTTACTGTGGTGGTCATTTCACGACATATGCAATAATCCAATCTTTATGTTGGACACATTGTTAGATGTCAGTCATACAACTACACAGTGTTAGATGTCAATTATTATTCAATTGAAAAAAGAAAGAGAAGGTTCCTGGGCAGAGGACACTGCTGCCCATCTCAGTGCCCCAACTCTGCAGTCCACAGCAGATGACGGGGACTCCCAGATGCAGTTGGGGGGGGCAGGAGAGGCCCAGCAGCTCCAAGGTGAAAAGCGTGAAGGAGAAGGGTGAGGACAAAACCCTATACACGCCCCCTTCATCATCACGGCCTCTTCTCTCCCTCTGTATCCCTCTTCCTCCCACCTCATAACGTTATTGAGTAACAGGCAGAGCTCGGAGCACTTGGCATACTCGAATTACCTCATGCAAACCTCACCATAACCCCAAGAGGGTTATTACTGTCCCCATTTTTCAGACAAGAAGACTGAGGCTATCTACAGCCATACCACCCTGAATGCGCCCGACCTCGTCTGATCTCAGAAGCTAAGCAGGTCGGTCCTGGTTAGTACTTGGATGGGAGACTGAGGCTGAGAGAGTTTAAAGGCCTGCTCCATGTTACATAACAAGCCAGTGTTGGTGTAGCATTTGCTCTTAAGTCAAGTCAACTCCAAGCCTGTGCTGGGAACGAAAGTGATTTGTAAACATCTGTCCAATGTAAGCAAGCCTGATGACTGATCCCTAGCTCCCTTTTTTGAGGGAAAACGTTCCTGACTCTGCTTCTTTGCTTCTTCCTCCAGTGCAGATGACGAATCTTCTGAGCATGCACAATGAGGACGGCTTCCTTTGTAAGTCCTTCTGGCCAAGTCCAATCTACTTCTCTGAGGCTGGACACCAAGTAACAAAGCTCCTCCGAAGCAAGAGTGTGCAGGTGAACCTCCGGCTGCAGAAACTCACCGTCACCTCAAGGAGTTCAGTCACACCCACTGCCCTTGGTTAGAGTTACAATTCAGTCCTTCATATACTAGGTCATAGAGCTTCAAATAACTGCAGCACACTTGGGGTCAAATTTCATTAAAAAAGAACTCTATAGAGACCTCCAATTGTTCTCTTAGATTTGAATTTTGCTAAAATTAATCATTCCAAGGCAAGAGAAATTAAATGGAGCTGATACCCCAACTCTCTGAAGAACAGAGCCAAGCAAGCTTTCATTCTAAAGCTCTAAAGAAAAGGGGGGACTGCCATGTCCGCACCATGCCACTTCCAGCCCCACCCACCCCAGCCTTCTCCACTTTGGCCCAGGGTCCTCACTGTGAACATCTCAGAATTTAGCTAAGGGAGTTTCCAGTGAGTGGATGTTAGATGTGGTTAGGGGAGTGGAATCAAAGACTAAATGCTCTATCAACACACACTACTTTGTTTGCAATACAACAGAATATGAAAAATAGCTTTGTTGGACAGAATTCCCCTTTAAAATGGAATTTTGCAACCTCCTGGAGCATTTAATATTTTGACATAGAAGCAGTTCATTACATGTTCTGTTAAACTGTCTGCCCAGTATTCGAACCTTGTAACCCTAGTGGTGTTATGTAACTTTTCATTTGTTTATGGCCTATCTCAGGATCAAGTATGCCCAGTTAGCTCCCAACCTCTCTCACAAGCTCATCACATTCTAGATGTTTCGAGTATATACAACTGTATCTTTTTCTAGTTTTTCTCCCCTATTAAGCTTGTGAAGGTCAGAACTCCTACACAATTCATTTCTGTAGACAGTCCCCCCACCCCATCCAGCTCAGTTCAGTTCAGTCACTCAGTCGTGTCCGACTCTTTGCGATCCCGTGAATCGCAGCACACCAGGCCTCCCTGTCCATCACCAACTCCCAGAGTTCACTCAGACTCACACCCATCGAGTCAGTGATGCCGTCCAGCCATCTCATCCTCTGTCGTCCCCTTCTCCTCCTGCCCCCAATCCCTCCCCACATCAGAGTCTTTTCCAATGAGTCAACTCTTCGCATGAGGTGGCCAAAGTACTGGAGTTTCAGCTTTAGCATCATTCCTTCCAAAGAAATCCCAGGGCTGATCTCCTTCAGAATGGACTGGTTGGATCTCCTTGCAGTCCAAGGGACTCTCACATGTGGCAGATCATCTCCAAGTTACAGATAAGGAACAAAGACACAAAAAAGCTATGCGGCCAATCCAAATTTATCCAATTAATTAGAGGCAGGACTCCATTAGTCCATCCTGCCTCTCAAAGCCAATGTGCAGTGAAGAGATGAGGACTGAGGGTTTCAGTTCAAAATAGACCAAAGAGGCAGGCACTGGCAGACGGCAGTGATGGCCCATGTGTAAGTACCAGGCCACGTTAGAAACGGTTCCAGCACAGCCCATGCCCAGGAGCATGGGTTTCCTTGGGTCAACCCAACTCCAGCAATACATCCCTACACCCTCTCCCTCCACATTGATTCTTTTTCATGATACCATTTTTAACCTCAAATCCAAATACAAAGAAACCTTCCTCTATTTAGCCCTGAAACTGAAACCTAGCTCTGTACTTGTGTTCCTTTCAAATGTCTCTTTATTCTGCAATAATAAAAATGCATATTTCATCCCAGAACAGGCGGCATGCCAAAATAAATAGCACCTTGGATTTCCTTAAAAAGAAAACTTGGCTCAAAGCACAGCCTTATTGCCATGAGAATTCTTGGAGAATTCAACCTAACAAAGTCAAATATTTAGCGAGGTAGTGCACCAACAGCGATCTGTCAATCCCTGTACGACCTCTTGCAGAGACAAAAACGCTCTTTCCAGAAGAGGAAAAAATATTACTTACGCCTGGTACCGATCTCCCCAAATGATGAGAGTTTCCCGCTTCCCCGCTACAGGGCCCCACACCTTCAAGTGGAAATGTCCCCTGCGTTAAGAATCTGGAGGCATCTGACAGCTGCTTAAGAGGGCTGAAGCACAGGCACCCGGGGAGTGAGACTCACTCCTGCAAAAGCTTCCCCCAACCGAGTTCTCCAGCGGGCTCACTTCCCACCGACCCAGGAAACAAAGAGATAATTCACGCTCAATAAATAACACATTAACACAATCTCATTAACTCCGCTCCCACATTTTTCTGCACGTGTCTGTCATTTTTGCCTGCATTGCAGCAGCTGAATCTGGAGCTTCATGAAGAAGAGAAAACTGTCAGGAGGGAAGCAGTGACCACAGTACCTTCCCTTGGCATCCTTCCCCCACCCCAGCCTGGAGCCAGAGAAGTCACTTCCTCCCGGGGTCTCTGCTGCTGGACCGGAGCTGATCGCTCCTGAGTTCAGCATGGCAACACTGGCTCCCTAGCTGTTAAAGATTTGGTCAGGTGATCCGTGACCTTGCTGGGAAAGCAAACACTGACTTCATTTTGGCTCTCAGGAAGAGGGGACTGGGGTCAGAAAGGAATTTGATGCTCAGTAAGCTTATACTAGATCTTGCAGAAAGACGCAAAAAGCACAGATCATTCGATTAGAAAGTTTGTTCTCAGAGCTGTTAGCAGTTTAGAGGGATGTATCTTAAGATGCTGAAATGGTACACACCTTTCTCCCTGGACTCTCCCAGAGCTAGGCGCTCAACTGGGACAGGGTCATAATTAATTATGCTTTTCCTCCTCCCTCCCTGCAGCTAAGTGGCTCATTAATAAAATTGTTCCTAATGAGAACACAGCATCCTAAAGAGCTGAAACCCTCCACTGGTGCATCTCTTTCTTCCAGGCTCTGTCTTAGAAACTTCCTCCCCCGCCCACCCGCCTCCTGGATCCCACAGCAGAGCAAGGCTTCTGTGAGCAATCCCCAGACTGCTCACTGCCCCCATCAATCAGCGACTGGAAGTTTATGGGGCAGAGCTGGAAGAAACAATGATAAGTGAGCCCCTGGGGCCAGACAGACAGCCCCCGCTTCCTGCTGCTCTACGAATCTGATGCCCCAGCTCTGATACGCACCCAATTCTGGCAGAAAGAAAAAGGCAAGGAAGTACCTTCTGTAAGGATCCAGCTCCAGACAGGGCTTCCAACTGTAGCGTGGACCAGTGACTTCAGAGGGGCGGGTGCAGGAGCTGGGGAAAAGGCAGCTGTGCAAGAGCGAGGTCTCAGGATGTCCCAGGCAGGCACCGAGAAGAGGCTCAGCCAGCCCGCTGCAGCCGCAGCTCTCTGGAGCAGAGGCAGGTGTGAGGCGCAGGCACAGACGCTCTGCAAATCTAGCACCACCACCAGACCTGAAGGAGATACAGGGGGGGTGGATGCCGTCCAAACGGGCCAGGAAAACGTCTGGGCTCCCATATACAGTCTCAGCAAAAGGATTAGAGGACCTTATCCCCTTGACCTTCCGTGGCTCTAGTCAAAGGAGGCTGTCCTCGGAAATGAAGCCCTGTCAGGAAGACATGTCGAAGCAGCTCTGACCTTTGCAGACACTGCCTGTCAAGATGTGTTCTCAGAGGCCAGGGCAGATTCCTGTTTAACCCACACTGAAACTGATGCCAGAGCTGAGTGCTGACTGCATCCAGCCCAGGACACTGGGAAAGCACTTCACCTCCAGCTTAAGGCAGCCAGGCAGGGCTGAGTGTCCCCACTGGACAGGTGAAGAAAGTGAGAGACAATGACTTCCCTTGGCTACCCACGAGTGAATCTGGATTAAAATGAAGATTCCCGGGATAGAATTTTGTGTTTTTCCCACTACACTGGATCACACTCTTACTTTCCTTGGAAGACTCTAGAGCATCTTGCTCAAGGCAGAGGTTAATAAACTTACTGAAAGGCATGGGATGATGTGATGCACGAGGCTAGGAAACGCCAACATTCACTTGTTTCAACTGTTAAAAGTATTTAGCATGCAGATCAAACCATCAAAACTTAAATCAGAAATACACTTTGCAGTTATACAAAAAATATACAGAGGCGCAAACTGTCTCTCTGATAGCTTTTAAATGATCATCAACCATCCCCTTAGAATTGGCTAGAGAAAGGCTAGAAGCATAAGACATTTCACCAGGAAGCTCAATTAAAAAGAGCTCTCCATTCACCAGGTCCAATGACTTTCTAGCCACCTACTCTGCCTCTCTGATTTTTCTATGTGACAGAGGTAAGCCCTTCCATTTCCTCTCCCAAGATAAATTCGTCCTTATTCAAGACAAAATGGTGAGAGCCTTACTCACAGAACTGAGCCTTTCTTGAAGCAACCAGCATTCTTCTGGGAACACTGGCCAGTTCCCATCTGTCCCCTTAAGCTCTGTTCAGCATTCCCCCCGCCCCCCCGCCCCGAGTGC
>SJXQ01005807.1:142351-169941 GCA_006408695.1 Aepyceros melampus
CAGCCTTCCTGTTTCCACTGCTCCAGTCAGCCCTCGACTACAGCAGCTATCACCTGAATTCTAATTGCTGCCTCTGTGTCTGTCTCCCAGACCAGCATCATGAGCTCGACGTTCCATAAAGGTTGTCAAACGGAACTTATCCACGATACCAACAGCTATAAACACAGGTGACCTCTTCAGATACTCCCTTAGTTACCAAGAAAGTGCCTCTCCTTTCCAACAGGTGCCAGACCTCTTATCAGACTGAAAAAAAAAAAAAAATTCAGCAGAATGAGGGAAGGAAATAGTAGCCCCTAGCAGTGCCACAGATCAGCTTGGCTCAGGTGCCAGGACAGCAGAGTCACAGGAAAATACATACACACACACACACACACACACGTATACCTCGAACCAAGTCACCCTTCCTCCTTCAGATCTCTTCCTGCAGACAGGTAGCACTTCCAGTTCTCTGTGCTCCATACAAGGTACTGGTTCAGGCACGGTGCTGACTGCCTATGTCTCAGAGGAGAGGAGATTCTTCTTTCTGTCTTTTGCCCTTACTCAGTACACACAATTTTACTCCATGGTCAAGCACAGAGGTGAGCAGAAACAGGAATTTTATCCCCATCTTCAGATGAGAAAACAAAGTTGGTTCCCATGGTTACAAAGGTAAGAAAAGGCAAAGCCTCAGTGCAAACTCAGATATTCTGTCTTCCACTCTAATACTGTTTCCTCTAAACCACACAGCCTGAACTGGGCATGCAGGTGAATTCAGGAGACACAGGACTCCAGGATGTAAGCTTCAATGCTAGTGCTCTCAAGGCAGAAGATGATCTCACATTTAGGGAAGATCTTCATGGGAAACGCCAACAACTTTGGAGAGGAAATCTGAGCTTCCTCTCCATAGCCTCTGGCCCTTACCATGTTGGGATACTGGCATGTCTCTACACTTAAACCTCACTCAGACACATACCTTAAGACTAGTAGCCAATTTCATGTTACCACCAAGCTACTCAGAAAATTCCCCTGGACCAGACACACTTTCCAAGAAAACTTTCCATCAGGGATCATTTGTCTTGGGGGGAGGTTTGATTCCTTTTGCAATTTAGAAACCTCCAAATTCTATAGCCCAGGTCCCTTTTGCTCCATGATGAAGAAAAGGTAGGCATCTAAGTCAGACAAGAGGGCACCAGGCAAGAGGGAAAAGAGGTGGAACTATCTGAAGAATGTGCCTTTTATCTAAGCAGTTCCTTAGGCTTTTGCACTTTGCCCAGAGAGGTCAGCTATTTGGCAGTCTGTGCGATTACACAGGGCTGGGAAGCAGCACACTGCTTAGGGACACGTACTGCTGAAACAGCCTCAGAGCAGGCTGGTTACAGCCATCCTGATGGGACACAATTTCACTGGACGCATAAAGAAATCACCCATGGGAGATCGGTGGGTGTAGCAGTCCAGTGGGAATGAGCTGTTCAAATGACTGACCCTTTAAGGCAGATGAAAATTTCTCAGGGAGGAAACAGGGCCCGTTGCAGGGAGTGAGGAGGCTGCAGTAAACGATGCTCCTTGGAGAAAAAGAAAGGCATCAGGGTCCCAGGGAAAGACCTCTACTCCTCATCCCTCCCCTCACTGACACCCTTCCAGAATGCTTAGTCTCTGACTCAATCACACTGTAAAATCGAGATGCTAGTAGACAAATGAGGAAGGGGCTGCTGCTGCTGTTGCTGCTGCTGCTAAGTCGCTTCAGTCATGTCTGACTCTGTGTGACCCCACAGACGGCAGCCCACCAGGCTCCCCCGTCCCTGGGATTCTCCAGGCAAGAACACTGGAGTGGGTGCCATTTCTTTCTCCAGTGCATGAAAGTGAAAAATGAAAGTGAAGTCGCTCAGTTGTGTCCGACTCTGTGCGACCCCATGGACTGCAGCCTCCCAGGCTCCTCCGTCCATGGGATTTTCCAGGCAAGAGTACTGGAGTGGGGTGCCCATTGCCTTTTCTGTAAGGAAGGGGCACAAGCAACCAATTCAGGAAAGAAGAAATACCAGTGTTTACTGTTAGAAAATGTTTAACCCATGAATTAATCATCAGAAAGATGCCAGAGAAACATCAGAGCAGCATACTATTTATCTACCTACACTGTGCCGGGCACTCTAGGGCCATTTCGAAACCAGCCAATTTAATTCCCACAATGACCCTATACAGTGGTACTGATCATTTCCATTATTTGAGGACAAAGCTGAGGCTTAGAGCGGTTGCCCAGGTACTGAGACCATCAGCGCCAGGATTCGAATCCAGGTATGTTTTGCTTTCAACCACAGTATGATAGACTCTCTCACAAGTTAGAAAAACAAGTTCTGTTTTTTTTTAAAGAGAGGTCCTCAGTGTTGAGAAGTGTGATAAGGGGACACTCTCCTCCCCTTCCCAGAAGATGGCAGCAGAGTCAGGGCAGCCGCAGCCCACGGAGGGGCAGGCCTCTCCCAGCACCGGGCTTGTGTGTGCAGCTGCTCTGGCTTAGTTTGTGCATGCGCACAGGCCACTGCAAAATCAAATACAACAAAATGAAACAGTGAAGTAGAAGATGAAAAAGGTCCCAGTGACCTGCGATTTCTTTTGTTGGTCTAAAAAAGTCATCACTATTATGACATATTCTTCAATAAATTACTGGGAGGGGGGAGTGGGAAATCACCATCATCCCCCCATCTTGATACAATCCATTTCATGTCCATCTATTTGGCATATTTTAACATAATTGAAGAGCAATTTCTATGGTGGCTAAGAGTCTGGACTCCAAGCCAAGAAGCCATGGCTAGAATCCCAGCTCTGCTAATGACTGTGCAACCTTGGACAAATTACTTAAACTCTCTGTGTCTTCCCTGGAGAAGGAAATGGCAACCCACTCCAGTACTCTTGCCTGGAGAATCCCATGGACAGAGGAGCCTGGCAGGCTACTGTCCAAGGGGTCACAAGAGTCGGACACGACTGAGCCACTGAACTACTAACTACTACTCTGGGCCTTAGCCACCTCACTTGTAAAATAGGAATAGTAACACACTGTACAAATCATGGATCTGTCAGGAGAATTAAATAAGATGAAATACAGGTCAGCAACTTAGAGGCTGGTATATAGTCTGTGTTTAATAAATAATACATATATTACTATTAACATAATGGTACAAATTTAATTATGAATTTAATTTTGTATTTAAAATTTTATCATGTAACATTTAGAAAATACAGTGATATCTAATTTACAGTGATTACTGTAAATGGCTGTGCAAGATTCCATGGACTTAAGCCTTATTTTCCTAACCCACTTCCTCCTGGAGATCATTTCATCTCAAGTTTAACCCTCCCTGCAATGCTACCCAGATCAGCCAGCCTGTCAGACAGGCCTATATGCAGGTCTCCAGGGAATACCCCAATTTCAGGTGCTGAAATCCAGCTGCCACATATGGTGATGAATGACTAAGAACAAGGATTTCAAGGTAAGATAGACCAGGTTCAAATTCTGATTGTGTGACCTTGAGCAAATTTTCTTATTCAAGAAGAGCCCAGTTCAGTACACAGCTGGGAGAACCGCACAAGATAAGATATATTTAAGTGCTTCTGCCAATGCTCAGGATTTAGTGAATACTCAGTAAATGTTAGCTATGATTACTTTTTAAAATCCACAGTGTTTTAAGCAAGGAAAGGCCAGGAATTGCATTTATTTTATTTATCTCCTTATTCCTAACAGCTGGCATGGTAGGAATGCAACAAAAATGTGTTGAATTAATGAATAAATAAACAGATTAATGGATACATCATAGAGACTGCCAGAGCTGGAAAGGATTTTTTAATAGCCTTATTTAGATATAATCTACATAGCATACAATTTATCCATAAAAATTATACAATAGCTGCAGCATACTCAGAGATGTGCAAACATTGCCACAACCTAATTTTTTAAATTGTAGTAAAATATTGTTTCATAGTTAAGTTGTGTCTGACTCTTTTGAAACCCCATGGACTGGAACCTGCCAGGCTCCTCTGTTCATGGAATTCTCCAGGCAAGAATACTGGAGTGGGTTGCCATTTCTTCTCCAGGGGATCTTTTCAACCCAGGGTTTGAACCCCATCTCCTACATTGGCAAGTGGATTCTTTACCACTGAGTCACTAGGGAAGCCCATGGTAAAATATGTTGTGTGTGTGTGCTTAGTCACTCAGTCGTGTCTGATTCTTTGTGACTCCATGGACTATACAGTCCATGGAATTCTCTGGGCCAGAAAACTGGAGTGGGTAGCCTTTCTCTTCTCCAGGGGATCTTCTCAACCCAGGGAGCGAACCCAGGTCCCCTGTATTACAGGCAGATTCTTTACGAGCCGAGCCACAAGGGAAGCCCAAGAATACTGGAGTGGGTAGCCTATCCCTTCTCCAGCGGATCTTCCCCACCCAGGAATTGACCTAGGGTCTCCTGCATTGCAGACAGATTCTTTACCAACTGAGCTATCAGGGAAGCCCAAAATAAGTTAATACATACCATAAAATGTACTATTTTAACCATCTATAAATGTAGAATTCAGTGACTTTCACATGCTCTGTAATCATCACTACTGTCTATAACCCAAGCTTTTTCATCATCTCCAACCTGAACTCTATAACCTATTAAACAATAACTCCCCATTCCCTCTTGCTCCCAGCCCTGGTAAGACCTAGTCTACTTTCTGTCTCTATAAACTTGCCTATTCTAGGTACCTTCTGTAAGTGGAATTATGTAATATTTGTCCTTCTATGTCTGGCTTATTTCATTTAGCCTTTTCAAGGCCCGTCCAAGTGGCAGCATACACCAAAATTTCATTTCTTTTGATGATCGAGTAATATTCCATTATATGTACATACCACATCTTGTTTATCCATTCATCTATCAGCTGATACTTGCACGGTTTCTATCTTTTGGCTATTGTGAGTAATGATGCTGTGAACACTGGTGTACAAGTATTTGTTCAAGTTCCTGCTTTCATTTATTTTGGATATATACCTAGGAATGAAACTGCTGGGTTATATGTTAATTCTATGTTTAAATTTTGAGTAACTGCCAAAGTATTTCCAAAACAGCTACACCATTTTACATTCCCACCAGCAACACATGAAGGTTCCGTTTTTCCATATCTTCACCAACATTTTTTTCTTTCAACTAAAAAAAATCATTATAGGAATCCTAGTAAGTATAGTGGGTATGTACTGCTAACTCATTGTGGGTTTGATTTGTATTTCCCTAATGACTAACTAAGGACTTCCCTGGTGGCTTAGACGGTAAAGCATCTGCCTGCAATGTGGGAGACCTGGATTCAATCCCTGGATCAGGAAGATCTCCTGGTGAAGGAAATGGCACCCCACTCCAGTACTCTTGCCTGGAAAATCCCATGGACGGAGGAGCCTGGTAGACTACAGTACATGGAGTCGCAGAGAGTCGGACATGACTGAGCGACTTCACTTAGTGACTAATTTATATGCAGAGGACATCATGAGAAATGCTGGGCTGGAAGAAACACAAGCTGGAATCAAGATTGCCGAGAGAAATATCAATAACCTCAGAGATGCAGATGACACCACCCTTATGGCAGAAAGTGAAGAGGAACTAAAAAGCCTCTTGATGAAAGTGAAAGAGGAGAGTGAAAAAGTTGGCTTAAAGCTCAACATTCAGAAAACTAAGATCATGGCATCTGGTCCCATCATTTCATGGGAAATAGATGGGGAAACACTGGAAACAGTGTCAGACTTTATTTTTTGGGCTCCAAAATCACTGCAGATGGTGACTGCAGCCATGAAATTAAAAGACGCTTTTCCTTGGAAGGAAAGTTATGACCAACCTAGATAGCATATTGAAAAGCAGAGATATTACTTTGCCAACAAAGATCCGCCTTGTCAAGGCTATGGTTTTTCCAGTAGTCATGTATGGGTATGAAAGTTGGACTGTGACGAAAGCTGAGCGCTGAAGAATTGATGCTTTTGAACTGTGGTGTTGGAGAAGACTCTTGAGAGTCCCTTGGACTGCAAGGAGATTCAACCAGTCCATTCTAAAGGAGATTAGTCTTGGGTGTTCTTTGGAAGGACTGATGCTAAAGCTGAAACTCCAGTACTTTGGCCACCTCATGGGAAGAGCTGACTCATTGGAAAAGCTCTGATGTTGGGAGGGATTGGGGGCAGGAGGAAAAGGGGACGACAGAGGATGAGATGGCTGGATGGCATCATCAACTCGATGGACATGAGTTTGGGTGAACTCCAGGAGTTGGTGATGGACAGGGAGGCCTGGCGTGCTGCAATTCATGGGGTCACAAAGAGTCGGACATGACTGAAGGACTGAACTGAACTGAACTGAATGACTAATGATTATTGAGCATCTTTTCATGTGCTTATTGACCATTGGTATATCTTCATTGGAGAAATGTCTATTGAAGTCCTTTGTCCAGTTTTTAATTGGGTTGTTTGTTTTTGTTGTCAGAGTTCTTTATCACATATCTGGTAATGGGTTACTATCACTAATATCATTAACCCATTATCAGATATGTAATTTGCAAATATTTTCTTCCATTCTGTAGGATGTCTTTTTGCTTTCTTGAAAGTGTTCTTTGATGCACAAAGGTTATGAAGTCCAATTTATCTATATATTTTTTTTGTTGCCTGTGTTTTGGTATCATGTCCAGGAAATTATTGCCAAAGTCACTGCCATAGAAATTTTCCTCAATGTTTTCTTCTAAGAGTTGTATAGTTTTAGCTCTTAAGTTTAGGATTTTGAACCATTTTGAGGTCATTTTGAACCATTTTGAGGCTTAAGATAAAGGTTTCATTCTTTTTTTTTTTTTTTTTTATTAATTTTTATTTTTTAGCCTGTTTTGCTTTACAATACTGTATTCGCTTTGCTACACATTGACATGAATCAGCCACGAGCGCACACGAACTCCCAATCCCGACCCCCTCCTAAAAATATGGAACGCTTCACGAATTTGCGTGTCATCCTTGCGCAGGGGCCATGCAATCTTCTCTGTATCGTTCCAATTTTAGTATATGTGCTGCCGAAGCGAGCACAAAGGTTTCATTCTTAGGAATGTGAATATTCAAATATTCCCGGAACTCATTATTGAAAAGTCCACAATCAAATTTTAGAACATTTTCATTACCCTCAAAGGAAATTTCATACATGGATTTCATTTTTTAAGGAATTAGGAACATAATGAATTATTGAGAATTAATAAACCTTGGCATTCATACATGAAAATTAGTTTATTAGAAGAGTTTACTGAGAATATTAATTCTCTATTCTACAAAAGTATGACCTCCATCCATCAGTAAACAATACTGCAGAACTAGAGTGTGCACATGCAGGCAAAGAGCTGGAAATCCTGCAGTTTTCAGGAAGGGTGCTTTGTTATTACTGCAAAAGATATTTGCCATGTTTTTTTGGGCTACCCAGCAACATGTGAACACCCTTCCTATGTCTGGGTTATTTCCTTCCTTAGGAGTTCCACATCTTCAAGGTAGAACACAGAATTTACAGTGCCAGCCTCTTTTACAGTTAGGACCCCGTTGTGGGACCTGCGCTCAACATGCAGAGGCTCCCAGGCCAGGCCTCAGCTTGGAAGTGCCCTGGAAAATCCAGGGCTGAAGGCAAGCAGTTCTAGGGAGGGTGGTGGAGTGACTTGACATCCTCTAATAAATTCCTCTTTGATGTAAACTTGCTAGAATCAGTTCTGTTGTTTCCAACTGTGACCCTTGACTGCTACAATGAGGCATTGGCGTTGCCTGGGTTTTTAATTGTTCTATTCCATTAATTTACATTACTTGGAAAATTACTCTTCAGAGTTCCTGCTGATTGTTTTGTCCTGAGGATTTACTGCATGACCATGTCGATGATTTTTCTCTTCCCCTTTGTCCTTTATTACCAAATTCTTTCTCACCCAAAAGTGAGAATCAGTGGGCTCAGTGGGCCACAAGTTCTTTCCCTTGGCCAAACTGGGCCACAGTCCAAAGAGCTTGGAACCACAGCTGGGAGTAAATTGAGGAATTCGGCCTCTTCTCCTCCCTCTTGGTCACTTCAGTGAAAGCATCATAAGAGTAAGCACATGTACACCCTCTGCAATGGGCTGCCCCTGAACCTACCCTCTTTGGGCAGCCCCCACTCCCAGCATCACGGTCTTGATCAGGATCCAGCGGAAGACATCATAGCATCAGGCTGGCTTCAGAACACGGCTGCAGGTGCAGACACTTTAGGGCTCGTGTGGGCTGCGGCATCTGCCTTCTGGGTTGGGAGGAAGATTTTTCTTGGCACAAGGAAGTCCATTAAACAAAACTGAACCTGATAAGTCATCTCCAGATACCTGGGTGAAGCCAGTGATGTTTCCAAACTTTTCAGACAAGTTGGAAGGCTTTTTATTATTATTTCACAAGGTCCCACCTGGCCCTCTAGCTAACAGTCGATAAAGGAGCGGGCACCTGTGATGTGAGTCAGACAAGGGTGATGAGCATTCAACCTCAGCAGCATGTGGCTGAAGACAAGCTGGGCATCATTAAAGATGAAGCAGAGAGAGGCTGTGAGAGAAGAAGGGCTCGAGAAACTTCTATCGACCTCAAGTTTCCTTGGTGATTGGTTCATTGCCAGTGTGCCACATAGCAATACAAAGGAAGGTTATACGCTATTCTGGTTTAGGTTTTGCTTTGATGTGTTTTGTTTTAAAGTCAGTAAGGAAAGGTGTTTCCAGAACTGACATCCCATTTTGGATCATCCCATAGCAGCTCAAAGGTGTCACAAAATGGTTACACACTGGGAGCATATGACAGGTAGACTTTTATTGAAAGTGAAACTGTTAGTCACTCAGTTGTGTCCAACTCTTTGAGACTCCATGGACTGTAGTCCATCAGGCTCCTCTATCCATGGAATTCCCTAGGCAAGAATACTGGAGTGGGTTGCCATTCCTTTCTCCAGGGGATCGTCCCAGCCCAGGGATTGAGTGTGATTCTCCTGCATTGCGGGTGAATTCTTTACCATCTGAGCCACCAGGGAAGCCCAGACTTCCATTCAGTTTAGCTCAGTTCAGTCTGTCAGTCGTGTCCCACTCTTTGCGACCCCACGGACTGCAGCACGCCAGGCCTCCCTGTCCGTCACCAACTCCTGGAGTTTACTCAAACTCATGTCCATTGAGTCAGTGATGCCATCCAACCATCTCATCCTCTGTCATCCTCTTCTCCTCCACCTTCAATCTTTCCCAGCATCAGAGTCTTTTTAAATGAGTCAGTTCTTCGCATCAGGCGGCCAAAGTATTAGAGTTTCAGCTTCAGCCTCAGTCCTTCCAGTGAATATTCAGGATGGATTTTCTTTAGGATGGACTGGTTGGACTTTCATTAGGTAACTCCAATTTAAAACACACACACACACACACACACACACACACACAAAGATGTTCACATTTTTTCTTCCAGTCAGATTTTAGGAGTTTTGGTTTTTTTTAATTGAGGCCTCTCTTTTATACTTTTGGGTCTCCTTTAGGGCACTAGCTCTGAGCAATGCAGGTGGTGGAGTGTGCAATTAGACCTTCTGATGATCTGCTGTTGTCTGCACCAGTACTCTTGCCTGGAAAATCCCATGGATGGAGGAGCCTGGTGGGCTGCAGTCCATGGGGTCGCACAGAGTCGGACACGACTGAGCGACTTCACTTTCACTTTTCACTTTCCTGCATTGGAGAAGGAAATGGCAACCCACTCCAGTGTTCTTGCCTGGAGAATCCCAGGGACGGGGGAGCCTGGTAGGCTGCCGTCTATGGAGTTTAGCTCAGTTCAGTCTGTCAGTCGTGTCCCACTCTTTGCGACCCCACGGACTGCAGCACGCCAGGCCTCCCTGTCCGTCACCAACTCCTGGAGTTTACTCAAACTCATGTCCATTGAGTCAGTGATGCCATCCAACCATCTCATCCTCTGTCATCCTCTTCTCCTCCCACCTTCAATCTTTCCCAGCATCAGAGTCTTTTTAAATGAGTCAGTTCTTCGCATCAGGCGGCCAAAGTATTAGAGTTTCAGCTTCAGCCTCAGTCCTTCCAGTGAATATTCAGGATGGATTTTCTTTAGGATGGACTGGTTGGACTTTCATTAGGTAACTCCAATTTAAAACACACACACACACACACACACACACACACACACAAAGATGTTCACATTTTTTCTTCCAGTCAGATTTTAGGAGTTTTGGTTTTTTTTAATTGAGGCCTCTCTTTTATACTTTTGGGTCTCCTTTAGGGCACTAGCTCTGAGCAATGCAGGTGGTGGAGTGTGCAATTAGACCTTCTGATGATCTGCTGTTGTCTGCACCAGTACTCTTGCCTGGAAAATCCCATGGATGGAGGAGCCTGGTGGGCTGCAGTCCATGGGGTCGCACAGAGTCGGACACGACTGAGCGACTTCACTTTCACTTTTCACTTTCCTGCATTGGAGAAGGAAATGGCAACCCACTCCAGTGTTCTTGCCTGGAGAATCCCAGGGACGGGGGAGCCTGGTAGGCTGCCGTCTATGGGGTCGCACAGAGTCAGACACGACTGAAGCGACTTAGCAGCAGTAGCAGCAGCAGCACCTGAAGCCGAGAAACACAACACAGGACCTTGGACCTTATCTGCATTTACTAACGGGGAAACTGCAGCTCAAGGAGTTGCCCATACCATACAGCAAGGCCAAGGTCAGGTTCTGCCTCCTAGCCTCCTGCTTTCCTTTATAAACCTCGTGCTGATGGCCCTGGTCTGCAGTGTAGCATTGTAGGACACCACATTGATGGTTTCTTTGAAAACAATGTGGCTGGTTCCCCACTTTAAACAGAGGATAATGCACCGATGTGGGTAAATTGAGCAGGTGAACTGCTCTTACTCCTACTGGTGACCTTTGCTTGCAGCCTCTGGCCACAGGTAAAGTGTGATGCACAGCAATGGAAATAGTTGCCACTGGCAATTAGGCACATCTTGTGTCCTGGGTCCTCAACCCATCCTCATTCAGCCCTGGAATGGTACTAGCTCAACTCCCCTGTAAATGAAGTAAAGATGGCCACCTCATGGCCCGGCCTCAGCTCGGGATGTGTTCAAAGAAACAGCAGTTAAGTAGAAAAAAATGAACTGGAGGCAGTCCAAAGCTTCACTGCAGTCTCCAGAGAAAACACAAAAGGGGAAGTGCATTCTTAGCACAAAGCCAAAGTCTTAAAGTTTTTCTTTCCTGTCTCTGCTGTTCTCAGTATCTATTTCCAGCGAAGCAACTGCTCCAGCAGCCGTGTGCTCTGTTCCCCAGCATCCGTTAGCAAACTCTCCACCTGGCCCTCCCCTCCCTTCCCTCTCTCCCCTCTGGCATCCATTCACCCATCCTCTGCCATCTCTCTCTCTCCTTGTCACAGTCCTAATATTGGCTCCATTTGTCCAGAGATTTCTCATCACTGGATGACCCCAGGTGGCATAATAATGGAGGGGCAAGAGCTAAACAAGCTATGCCAGAAGTTTTCCTAGAAGGGAATTACTTGAAGGCTCTATGGGCAAAGAAGTTTTGAATACTCACGCGTTTACATTTTTAATTCCCTGTCATATCCATTTTACAGATTCAAAAACTGAGGCATCATCATCATAATAGTCACTACTCCTATTGTTATAATAATAAAATTGTTAGCCAGACACTGTCCAATGTTGTACGGTGATAATGTTCAATTTCACAATGACCATATTTGGTAGGTACTATTATATCCTTTTCACAAATGATAGGCTCAGGACATAAAGCTAGTAAGCTGCAGGTTGGAATTCAAATTGAGGTATGTCTCACTCTAGAGACCAAGCTTTTAACCACAGTGAGTTGTCTGTGAAGTGAGTTGCCGGTGGAGTCAGAATAGAAAGAGAAGGAACAAGACAGGATTTAGCAAAGGAACAAATTTACCATTTAATCCCATCACCACTCCTCCTCATTAAATATCAGATGATTATTAACATATAAACAACATTTGGGGGGGCATGCAATAGGTCTATAAATAAGATGCATTTATTTGAAAAGGACTAGACTAAGAAATGCAGTGACATTCTGCTTAACTTAAAATTATTTAATCAATACAATACAATTACTTTTCAAATAATCTTTGAAAGTTCCAAGGAGTCTTGAAACATTTAATTGCTATTTAATCAGATAGCAGCAGTCAAGTTACATGGATGTCAATTTTAGAGAAAATGCTCTTTGCAGATCTATTCCTCTGTCAAAATTTCCATTACAAACATTATTTTCAGAGTTTTAGGTTACAAATTAATTTCCTTTCTTTTTTGTTCACAGGGATGGGGGTGATGTGGCTGCTGCAGGACTCCACAGCTCCTTCCTCATATAACTTAGGGGAGAGATGCCCTTCCGGAGAGTGGAACAGTTCCCCCCAAAGCAGTGGGGTGCTGCTGCCAAAGACGGACTGCAGGACCCAAGTCCAGCCCAGATTCCCCTCAATGACTCCACGTATATAAGCCAGGTGCAGCCTTGGGCCAAGACATGAGCCAGAAGTTTGCCTGGATCCCATTCACATCCACTACACCTATTCTGAGGAACCCACGAAGTGAAGGTAATGGGTAAGAATGTAACAAATACCCAGAGAAACCCAAAGTCAAAAAGACTCATGCACTTTGCACCCTAATCTTCACTGCAACACTATTTACAACAGTCAGGACATGGAAGCAATTGAAATGTTCTTCCAGAGAGGAACAGATAAAGATGTGGTACATATATACAATGGAATATTACTCCACCATAAAAAGGAATGAAATTGAATCATTTGTAGAGACATGGATGGACCTAGTGTCTGTCATATGGAGTGAAGTAAGTCAGAAAGAGAAAAACAAGTATATATATTAACACATATATGTGGAATATAGAAAAATGGTATAGATAGTTTTATTTCCAAAGAAAAAGAGACACAGACATAGAGAACAAACATATGGATTCCAAGGGAGAAGGTGGGGGAGTGAGATGAACTGGCGTATTGGGACTGGTGCATATACACTATCAATATTATGTATAAAATAGATAACTAATGAGAATCTACCACATAGCACAGGTTACTCTACTCAATGTTCTATGACCTAAATAGGAAGGAAACCCAAAAGGGAAGCAATTTGTGTATACATGTGACTGATGTGCTTTGCTGTACAGTAGAAACTGGGGCAACATTGCAAAGCAACTATATTCCAAGTTAAAAAAAAAGTTTTTTAAGACTAAAACAATGAATATAAAAATCAGGATCTCTGGGACAGGAATCAATGTTTTACAAGCCCTCCAGGTGATTCTTAGGCACTCTGTAGTTTGAGAAGTCCTGCTCTAACTTACTTTAAAAAAGCACTTTGGGACTCAGTTCAGTGCTTCTCAAACTGTATTATGCACATCCAACATCGATAGATCTTGATAAATGCAGATGCTGAGTCAGTGCGGGTGGGGTAGGGCCTGAGAGTCTGTATTTCCAAAAAGCTCTCAAAAGATGCTGATGCTGCAGATCCCAGCACCAAGAAGCCAGCCTGTGATGGGTGTCTGTCTGGTTGGGAAGGGATGGGAAGGTATCCAACAGACCTCAGCACAATTCCTCACTTCGTGCTTACAAGCTATGTGACCTTGGCCATGTCACTCTACCTCGGAGCCAGTTTCCTCAGCTGTGAAAGGGTACAGAAAGTAGCACACCCCTTAGAGGCTGATGTTCTGATGGCAACATGCCTGGACTTAACACAGAATTGGCATGCAGAAAACACTGCAACATAAGCCGTGGTTGCTGTGGTGTCTGAGGGAAGGAAGGGACTAATAAGTGCTCAATAGTTGTTCCCTGTTTGGTTATTATTCATTGAGAGCTGCCATGTGGCAGGACCATACCTCCTCTTCCTCCCGACAGCTCTGTGTGCGAGGTCAGGTGTCATTTGTCCTGTTCTGCAGATTAGGAAGCTGAAGTTCAGAGAGCTTGAGGAACTTGATTCAAGTCACAAAGACAGTGAAAGGCAGAGCTAAGGCAGAATCAGGTCTTCCTGCGAAGTTTCTGTGCCCAGACTGAGGCATGGTTCTGTCCACACCTACCTGCAAGGCCTAAGTGGAGGGAAGTGTGGTGAGCTGAAAGCATGTACCTCTAGGGGGTGACACTATGCAGGACCAGGTGGTAGAGGGGGCGGACAGGCAGGGCAGGCAGAGTCCTTGAGGTGGGAGTGCTGAGAGGCGGAGGGACATGGGGCCCCAGAGGAGGAGCGGGGCCGGGCTTCACAAGAATGTGGACACCCAGCAATTAGGAACCTGCTTCCCTGGTGGCTCAGATGGTAAAGAATCTGCCTGCATTACAGGAGACCCAGGTTCAATCCCTGGGTCAGGAAGATCCCCTAGAGAAGGAAATGGCAACCCACTCCAGTATTCTTGCCTGGGAAATCCCACAGACTGAGAGCTACAGTCCATGGGGTCACAAGGAGTTAGACACGACTGAGCAACTAACACTTCACTTCAATCAGGAACAGAGCCTCAAAGGGAAGAGGGCTGTGTCCCTCATGCCCAGGACAGTGAAGACCCATAGCCGTGCTCCTTGAAGATGTCACAGGGACATGAATTAATTGATGGATGGATTAATATTTCAAAGGCAGCAACTGATTTGGAATTGGGAGACAGGATGTGTTAGACTGGAGAGAGATTTTCACTTCTGGACTTTTCCCCTTTAAAAGGGGAGCAGTTCAAAATAGAAGAACAACAGGAATATTTCCTTTGGAGGGCAGCCAGCGCACACAATGCCTCCTTTTCTTCCCAGGGCAGGAGGCGTTAGAGGCCCAGGCCCTGGGCAGGCGTGTGCAGCCTGGAGCCTGCCCGACATACTTACCCACTTGTGCTCTGGAGCACAAAGCCCCCTGCCTGCCAAGCCCAACACAAATGCCTCTTCACCGCAGCCCTCTGCTGGGTGCAGTGTCAGCAGCTGCTGCCTTTGAAAGTCCCCCTCCAGGGCTATAGTGAGGCTCTTGTGGTGGGGTGTCCCCACTACTGTGTAGACACAGGAAGTAGTGATACTTTCTCAACCATCCAGTCTGCTTGGCAGGCCATGAGGCATGGAGTTAAACAGCCCAGCAGCTTGAGAGAAGGAAAGGGAAGCTTCCTGTTCAAACACCAGCCTCTATGAATGATGTTCAATTAGCCACTGAGCAGAAACTATTCTTCAGGCCCAGGGATAGGTTCTGTGAATTCACAGATGAAAAAGCCAGGGAATAAAGATCCTTCAAGGAATTCATGGTTCAAAACAAGAAGTGAAGACCTAGACAAAGACACATGGTGTCACAGCAGTGGGCAAAGGCATGCCAGAGACCACGAAGGCATCACAGTGTAGTATCTCAGCTGAGTTTTGAAGGATGAATAGAAGTTCACCAGGCAGGCTGGAAAAGCAGCCCTCTACCTCAGAGATGAAAACAGGTACAGTGGCTTGAGGAATGACCAGTGCCCCGGGCCTAACGCGCAGGTGTGATGGGCCCAGAAGGAAGAAGGCAGGAGTGGGAGGTCAGCTTGTTTTATTCTGTTAGAGAGTTGGAAACGTGCAAAGATTCTTCTGCAGGGAAGAAACCAGATGAAGGCTGGGTTTCAGATACAACTCCAGCTACAGGGAGGGAGGCTGTGTGTCCCCAGAGCCTGGCCCATTAGTAGACAGTAAATATTTATAGAATGATTTCAAGAGGGAAGAGAGAGGAGTAAATCTGACGAGCAGGCTGGCCAGACTTCATGCTTTCCACTAACTGCTCCTTTTATGTATGTATTCTTTAAGAGAACAGCCGCTTTTCTTCTCCTTTATTGAACCATCACAAATGTATATAATCTGAGATTGCAGGCATAATTACATAACGTCTTATACTGCTGGCAGTTTCCTGAATGTTGGCTTGTCTTCCAGAATAGTTTTGTCAACTCCTTGACAGCTGGGCGATGTCTCTGTGCTATCTCTGCACAGCCCACAGCATCCATCGTGTGCTGAGCACACAGTAGGCCCCCGGGAAGCAGAACCATGAAACACACTCGTGGAGCATAAGAGTGGGACAGGCTCTTGCAATTAACTGAAGCAACTCTTTCATTTTACAGATGAGGAACCTAAGACCTCAGAAAGGGAAACAGATAACCTCTTGAAAGATGTGTTCACATTCCTACTTCTAGGCTCTGACACTTCACAGCAGAGGACTTGGTCTCAGTAAAGGTTTCCAAGTGCTAACACTAAAGGTTAAGGCACAGACTCGGAAATAAACCAGCGATGAGCCTGGATAACAGCAGGTAGAACAACAACACGCAAACTACACAGGCACAGAAGGACGTTCTTCTAAGGATGAGTATGTATATACACAGTACATACTCAATTCTGAAAACAGCATAGCCCCGTGCTGGAACTGCTAGAGGCAGGACAGCACGATCAGGAATGTGGGCTTTAGAATAAAGCAGGCTTGAGTTCGATTCCCAGCTCTGCCACTTACCAGCATGCGTTCAGCAAATTCCCTAAACTCCACCAGTCCCAGTGTCCACAAACAGAAAATAGAAAAACAAAAACAAAAGCAAACACCCACAACTTCCTCCTTACAAGGCTGTACAGATGAATTGGGATGAAGTATAACAAATGCTTGGGCTTCCCAGGTGGCGTGAGTGGTAAAGAACCTACCTGTCAATGCAGAAGCTGGTTCAATCCCTGGGTCAGGAAGACTCCTTTGAGAAGGGAATGGCTACTCCATTCCACTATTCTTGCCTGGAGAATCCCACGGACAGAGGAGCCTGGTGGGCTACAGTCCATGGGGTTGCGAACAGTCTACACGACTGAAGTGATTTAACCATTTGTTAATGGTCCATTTGGAGGCTGGACCATTTGTCCTCAGGAATGAATGTGTCTGCCTAGTGTGTTCACCCGAACAGAAGGGTTTATCCTGCAAAGATGACCCAGCAGACAGTAGAAAAGGTGGGCCTGGGAAAGGGAAAAGCTTGAAGACAAGAGTGTAGATTCTAGAGTCACCCGTATTGGATGATTGGTGTGATGGTTATACAAGTGATGGGAGTGAAGAGCAAGAATGAGCAGGAGAGGAATGTGGGAAAGAGCAGTGAGGAGCAGGGGAGGAAGAAGAACCAGTGTGCCTTGCATCCTAAAAACCCAAAGGTATTGAGTCTTGAGAAAACCCATGAGCTCAGTGTCAGCAAAGCAGGGGGAAGATGCCCGGAGTTGACAAGTGGGTAGAAGCAGCAGGTGGGGCTACTCTTCACTACTTCAGTGGAACGCAGGAGAAACAGGGAAGTGCCCAGAAGCACCCCATTACCATCACAAAATAAGCCTTCTCGGTTTAACAGTGAATGAAGCCTCATAACTACGCTCACCAAAACCATAGCCACAAACTACATGTGGCTACTGAGCATTTGAAATGTGGCTAGTCTGAATTAAAAACTTTCCCGTAGCTCAAACAGTAAAGAATCTGCCTGCAATGAAGGAGACCGGGATTCAATCCCTGGATCGGGAAGATCCTCTGGAGAAGGGAATGGCAATCCACTCCAGTACTCTTGCTTGGAGAATCCCATAGACAGAGAAGCCTGGAGGGCTACAGTTTGTGGGGTTACAAAGAGTTGGACATGACTGAGTGACTAACATTCAACACTTAGTCTGAATTAAAATGTGATGTGAATGTAAAATACACACTTAAGATGAGAAAACAAATGTAAATATGTTATTAATTTTTTGCTATTGATTACATATTAAAGTAAGTGAGGGTAAAATGTGCACTTAAGATGAGAAAACAAATATAAAATATCTCATTAAATTTTTTCTATTGATTGCATATTAAAGTAATGATATTTTGTATGGACTAGGTTAAATAAAAATATATTATTAAAATTAATGTCACCTCTTTCCTTTTTATTTTACTTAATAAGCTACCAGCACATTTTAAATGTGACTTGCATTATATTTCTACTGGGAAGAGCTAGTCTATAAGGCTACTCTGATCTAGACACAGCTATATAAATGGAACCAGCCAGTACTCTCATTGAAGCAAATGAGGTTATCTGAAGATCTCTCCACTGTTCTCTGAGAGAATGGGAAACCGAACTGATTAGTTTTGATCTGTTGGATATGGGAATAGAGGGCCTGGGAGATGTGAACTAAATTAGGAAAGAGATCCTCTGTGGGATGTGGAAGAGGATTTTTATGGTGCACTACTGACTGAGGCCAAAAAAAGGGCTAAATACCCAAAATGAGACTGCATCAGGTTGCAGTCCACAAACCTGCCAGTGACCACAAAAGCCAGCCTCCCTTTTGGCATCTAGGCTCTGCACCAGGCTATTCTCAACCCACCAGCTTCCAGCCTCCACTGACCTTGGGGTGACCTCCAAACATGTCCCCTTCATCTGCTCTCACCAGTCCCTCCCAGTGCACTAAGCCCCATGACTGCATGCGTTCCAAAGAGTCTTCCCCACTGGCCAGAATGAGAGCCCCTCGCGCAGCCCCCGCCTTTCAGGAGCTTCCTGCCAACAATTAGACAAGCCGGCAACATGATACAGCACGACTGCGAGCCAAGAAATCCCGACCTGCCCAATTTCTGCTGTGTGAGCTTGAGTCGTATCACAGCTCCTCTGGGCCTCGCTGCTCCATTTGTCACATTATACGGACCTAAATGTCCGTATAATGTCACATATATATAAATGTCACATATATATAAATGTCACATTATACGGACCTAAATGTATTACTTGCTAGAGGGTTCATGAGATACCAGGAGTAAGAAGTCTTTGTTAATGATGTGTTACACAAAAGAAAGAGAATATGGCAATCTAATGGAAGGGAAAGGAGAGAAGTGGAAGAGAGAACTGCGCAGCAGGAGGCTGTGCCATTTGCAAAGACAAGGTATGAATCCTCCTTGTACTAAGAGGAGCAGACTTTCCCCGCTAGCAAGAGGACGCCCCCATGAAGGGCAGGCGCAGGTCACAGCCTTCCTATCAGACATACTCTCCTACCAACATACCTGGCTTAGGAATTTTCCTGCAGCTGAATAAATAAACATGAGTCCAGAGAAAACTTTCTAAACAAAACTGGAATGCATCTGCTAACGAACTGTTTGAGATTTTAATGTTACCCAGCACTGAAAAGAGGATTTTAAACTCCATTGAGAAAAGCTGTAATTCGTCCCAGATTCACCTTCATCTCTCCCAACTCCCCACCACTTCTCTCCCAAGGGGGTAAAGGGTGGAGAATGAGGAATCCAAGGAATGAAAGACATTTTCTCAATGGTGTAATGAGCTCTGGTGACCTGATACCCAATAAACTGTGCTGAGTACATTAGCGTTCTATTTAACC
Source organism: Aepyceros melampus (assembly GCA_006408695.1). Taxonomy (NCBI): domain Eukaryota; kingdom Metazoa; phylum Chordata; class Mammalia; order Artiodactyla; family Bovidae; genus Aepyceros; species Aepyceros melampus. The sequence continues at coordinate 161,644 of SJXQ01005807.1, forward strand.
CTCATCCGATTCTTGGAAGGAAGGAATGATTATCCCCATTTTATAGAGGAGAGTAGTGAGGTTCAGAGGAACACAGCAGAGGACTCAAAACTAGCGCTTTCTATCCAGTGGTCTTTTCCATTGCATCCTCTCCTTACATGGGCCTGGAGGTGATGTAATGACCTATAACATGCTTAAGAGGTTTAAGAGAAACACATAGCAGGACTGTATGTAAAAGCCTTTTTATTAAAAATTTCTATACAAATATCTATGTCAGCATTTACCTAGATATATACAAGGACATACCTATAACTCAGACGTAACCACATCCAAGTCTGGAACAATAGACCCCATAGACTGCAGCCCACCAGGCTCCTCTGTCCATGGAATTCTCCAGTCAAGAATGCTGGAATGGATAGCCATTCCCTTCTCCAGGGGATCTTCCCAACCTAGGAATTGAACCTGGGTCTCCTGAATTGCAGGCAGATTCTTTCCCATCTAAGCCACCAGGAAAGCTTATACCTCATATATAGCCATATCCAAGTCTGGAACAATACACTTCAAATTCTCCCATATGCCCTCACCACCATTTTTTGACAGTTTATGGAGTTTTTTCCTTCATATGGTTTTACACTATTTTAAATGTTTACTTCTAACTGGTATAATATTTTAAATAATTAAAAAGCAAAGTCAGATATGACTGAGCAACTGAAAAATACAGCAGTAACAGTAGAGTTTATTGAGCCTTTCAAATTTTAAAGACCACCCACTCACATACACACACACACACATTCCAAAAAGTATTCAATAAATAGAAGGAATTTTTTCTTTTCCACTTTTTTTCTTTACCAATTTTAAAAACCACACAAATTTTACCTTGTCCTTCAAGAGTGTAATTTTTTTACAATTAAAAGTCAATAAAATGAGGTAGCAAATGTCTTAAAATGCAATAAATATTTGACAAGGACAGGTGTTTTGGTGTCCTTCCCCAGCAAAGACAGAATTCGCCATGACTGAGAGGAGTGGGTATGCAGATGACACCACCCTTATGGCAGAAAGTGAAGAGGAGCTAAAACGCCTCTTGATGAAAGTGAAAGAGGAGAGTGAAAAAGTTGGCTTAAAGCTCAACATTCAGAAAACGAAGATCATGGCATCTGGTCCCATCACTTCATGGGAAATAGATGGAGAAACAGTGGAAACGGTGTCAGACTTTTGGGGGGGGGCTTCAAAATCACTGCAGATGGTGACTGTAGCCATGAAATTAAAAGACGCTTACTCCTTGGAAGAAAAGTTATGACCAACCTAGACAGCATATTCAAAAGCAGAGACATTACTTTGCCAACTAAGGTCCGTCTAGTCAAGGCTATGGTTTTGCCTGTGGTCATGTATGGATGTGAGAGTTAGACTGTGAAGAAGGCTGAGCGCCAAAGAATTGATGCTTTTGAAGTGTGGTGTTGGAGAAGACTCTTGAGAGTCCCTTGGACTGCAAGGAGATCCAACCAGTCCATTCTGAAGGAGATCAGCCCTGGGATTTCTTTGGAAGGAATGATGCTAAAGCTGAAGCTCCAGTACTTTGGCCACCTCATGCGAAGAGTTGACTCATTGGAAAAGACCCTGATGCTGGGAGGGATTGGGGGCAGGAGGAGAAGGGGACGACTAAGGATGAGATGGCTGGATGGCATTATCAACTCGATGGACGTGAGTCTGAGTGAACTCCGGGAGTTGGTGATGGACAGGGAGCCTGGTATGCTGCGATTCATGGGGTCGCAAAGAGTCAGACACGACTGAGCGACTGAACTGAACTGAACTGAGAGGAGTGAGTGCGATGACTCACACCAGGGCCCCACTGTCTCCATCTTTCCAGGTGTCCACTTCCACCCTTCACTTCCTAGAGTTTCCTTCTCAGGCTATCAGGCATTAAGCATTGCATTTTCCTCACTAACTGCTACTTCACAATTAGAATTTACCCAAGGAGTAGTCAAATTCATTCCCTAATCTAGTAAAGAACTACAACGGCTTAGTTTCCTTCTCTTTCCTTGTAATGCATTTTATTAGGAGCTTTCTGAACATACTGTTTGAAGATTGGAATGATGGAGTTTTCAAGCTAATTGGCCAGCGGGAGATGCAACCTGTGACTGAAGGCTGTCATCCTCAACGTCCACCACTCACCCTCCAGCCAGGTATTAGCATGTGGGGCCAGTGTTGCCAGATCTGATTGTTTTTTCAAAAAAAGTCAGGAATGTGGAGTTATGTAAAATCTGATCTTTTAAAAAATAATAATAATATTGTGCAGATCCAACAAAACCCACATGCAAACCAGATATCATCTTTGCACTCACCAGTTAGAGATCAAAGTGGTCTCAGCCCACTTTTCCAGCCTCACCCTCAACTGCTCTGGCCCTGAAAAGTGCGCCCACACCTCATCTTGTGCCTGAACACCTCCGTGTTTTGGCTCACCTTGTACCAACCCATGAACACACCCTTCTCTGCCTTCTCTACCAGCATCCTTCCCCTCCTTCAAGGATCTGCCTAGATTGTGCCAACTGTTCCCAATCTTAAATATCAATCTCAATAAATAATGCCCATCCTCCAAAATGCTACATCCTGCCATCATATTTCCATTGACTCCAGCACTTAGTATGTTTTGCCTCTCATTGCCATTTTTCCTGCATGGTTAAATATTTATGGTAAAAAAAATAAATAAACTGGAGAAAGGAAGGACTTTTTTGGTATGTGCCAGCTATGACTTTGGCACTATTCTCTTTTACAGGAGAGAGAACCAAAATTCAGTGAATCAGTGATTGTCTTGAGCTTTCTGTACATCCTCTAGCTGTGCTCCCTCTACACAAAATCTTGCCCCTTCCTCTTCTATTTGATGACTCCCACTCAGCCCTCAAGATGCTTTACCTACCAGCATCTTCCCTTCTCCACCCACCAGTCAGGAGGGGTTCCCCACCCCCAAGTTCTATGTACCAAGAGCATCCTGTAAGAACATCCATCAGGGCACTCATCAAACTGTCCTGCCATTAGCTAACTAATTCTTTGTCTCTATTGAACTGGAAACTTCTTATCCAACCCAGTACCTAGCCTAGGCACTTAGGGCTTCCCTGATAACTCAGCTGGTAAATAATCCATCCACAGTGCAGAAGACTCCGGTTCAATTCCTAGGTTGGGAAGATCTGCTGGAGAAAGGATAGGCTACCCACTCCAGTATTCTTGGGCTTCCCTGGTGGCTTGACTGGTGAAGAATCTGCCTGCAATGGGAGACCTGGGTTCGATCCCTGGGTTGGGAAGGCTCCTCTGGAGAAGGGAAAGGCTATCCACTCCAGTATCCTGGCCTGGAGAACTGCATGGACTGTATAGCCCATGGGGTCGCAAAGAGTTAGACATGACTGAGCAACTTTCACTTCACATCACTTCACCTAGCCCAGAGCAAGTGATCAATATTTATTGGATGGCTGGAAGGAAGGGAAGGAAGGAATGATGGAGGGAAGGAGGAAAAAGGGAAAGAGAATAAAAAGGATAGTAACAGCCCATAGACCACCAACACATGGGAGCTACAATGGAACTTCACAACTGCAAGCCCCATTTCTGGGCTTGAATTGATGCTGGCTCTTTTGCGCTCTGCCTCGAAGTGGAAGACTCCCATTGCAGTCCCTTCTTTGCCACTCCCACAGTAGGGCAGGCAGGTGGCAAGGTGGCAGGTTGCTGCTTGGCTTCAGGGTCCCAAGAACCAGCACTCACCTCCACTTCTCAATCCTGGCCTCTAGCTCTAAGGAAAGCATTTTCTGCATCAGCCAAGCTCTGCTTTGGAAGGATAACTCTGGTTTGATGGATTGAGAGTGAGGATGAGCCTTTTCCAGAAGCTGGCAGGAAAGCACACTGGAGAAGGCCAATCCTCACTGCCCAGGGCAGACAAGGGGGAGAGGGCCATCTTTGTTCCCAGAACCCTGGAAGTGTGGCGCCCTGCTCTGGGATTTGCTGGGAAACTCCTGTGCCTGCCACCCATTCACCCCTCCTTATTCACAGGCCAGGAAGCTGGGCCAAAACTGCTTCTGCTCCCAGATCCTCTCCCTGCCCCAGCCTGAAGAGAACTACCCCGCTCTCCAGAGATACTGCAGAGAATCTCACCTGGTTGATGTTCTCAGAAGCCCAACTGCCCCTCAAAGGAGCAGTTTATACCACTCAGTGAGACCAGAGATGTAAGGAAAAAAACTCCGGTTTCCTCACCACCACCCCGCCAAAGTCAAGCCAGGGAGGGAGGCCAAGGATGCCACTCCTCCTGGGAATGCATAACCTCAGAGAAATTGCCTAGAAGGCAAAGGATCTTCTGATCCAGGGAGGGGAAAGGTCACAGGGTCCGCCCTCTCCCAGGGCCCCCTCCCACCCAGACTCCACATCCAGGCAGCTGGGGCAGAGGAAGCAGAGTGCCCCTGGTTTCCCCTTTCTCCTCCATCTCCTCCCTAGTGACCCATCCAGATGCTCCCCCAAGCCCTCAAGGGCTTTCAACCACACCTCCAGTTTAAGTAAAGAGCCTTGGGCATGCCTGGCACCCATAGTCAGCACTTTATCTCAGTAAATTCTCAATAAACCAACAAGGTAGGATCTTTTACCCTGTTTTAAAAGTAAGAAAATGAAAGTCAAAACCATTTTATAATTAGAAAGGATTTTTAAGATAAAAATATCTTAAAATGAAAGGAGACTACATTAAAACAAAATACTTTAAAAACCAAACAAATAAGCACTGAAACTTTAGCTAGAGAACTAAACAGATAATCCTAACTGCTTAAAAAAAAAAAAAGAAAAAAAACAAATCCCTCCCCCTAATTTTATTGACTATGTATTATGTGTCCAGTGCTTTACATGTACTATCTCATTTCATTCTTGGGGTAGCCTCATAAGCACTCTCTTACTGTCTCCATTTTACAGATGAGAAACTGGAAGCCAAGGAGAGTGTGACTTAACCGAAGCCCTGGGACATTCTACTCCTCCAAGGGGCCACAGTAGTTGGGTAACTGGTTACCCTTCAGGGTAACATATTTGCATTTTAACAATAGCTCTCTGGAGAAGACAAGTAATCCAAAGGAATGAAATGACTCTAATGCCAGGAATTTCAGGCCTCAGCTCTGCCAGTGGGCAGAGTTCTTAGAGCAAGAGCCTTTTGGCACCACGAGGCATCACCCGAAGGCGGCCACCTACAGCCCTGGCTAACACGGGGCTCCATTCAGCAGCTGGCAAAGCCCAGGGCAAGGGGGTTGAATGGGAGAGAAGATGAGGTCAGAGGGCCAGGCCTGAGGCAGGGGCTAGTGTGGGGCAAGTAAGCAACTGCAGAAGCAAGTGATTCTAGGTGTTCCACAAATGTCCCCTCACCCCCAAAATATTAGCCTGCTTACCAGTGTGGAAGGGCTTCCCAGGTGGCAACAGCGGTAAAGAATCTGCCAATGCAGGAGACTTGAGACGTGGGTTTGATCCCCGGATTGGGAAGATCCCCTGAAGAAGGGAATGGCAACCCACTCCAGTATTCTTGCCTGGAGACTCTCACAGACAGAGGAGCCTGGCAGGCTACAGTCCTTAGGGTCACAAAGGGTCAGACACGACTGCAGAGACTTAGCACGCATGCCCGCACACCAGCGTGGAAGAGACACTTCCAGCATTAGTGTCAGGACCAGGAAGTGCGCTGGTGTAAGAGGTCTGTGTTCTCATTCCAGCTTAGGTCCGCACTCCCAGACCTGCAACCTACCCACATCAGTCCTCAGTATCCTCTCTGCAAGCAGAGGGGGGCAGTCCAGGTAACCACTGAGGCTTCCTATAGACCAGCTCTAGGTGATGGACCCAGAACAAGTGTTAAGGGTGGGAAATGGGTTGCTGAAAAGGGGACTGAAGGACACTGTTCACTAGCTTTCATCAAGGCTCTACTGAAAAGGACTCTGCACGAGATGCTGCACCAAGCACGGGGATGAGGAAGGGAGCGTCTACCCAAGCAACACTCAAGTATCTCACAAGTAACACTCAAGAATTCTCCACTAAGAGAAGCGACGCCTGCTGCCCACAGGCCAGGTTTGGGGGTTTCAGGGAAGCCCTTCTAGAACAGCCCGTGTGTGAAGAAGATGGAGACGATGTCCCGCTGTAAGCAGAGAGAGGAGGCACTTAGCCAAAAAGAAGCACCAGAGAGAAGACAGGCAAGTTTAGGAAGGGTGCACTATTACTCCCCATTTCACAGACAGGAACACCAAGAGTCAGCACAGTCAGAGCCAGGTGACAGCGCCAGAGTTAGAACACAGTTTGCCTGACCCCACAGCTTTCCTCTTAATGTTTATTCTGCCCTCACTCCTGGAGCTTGTGTGCATGTGAGTGGATTCAGGGTGGAAAGTGGAACCAAGAGGTGTGAGAACAGGCAAGAAGCCAGAGGGAAGGGTGGGGAAGACAAGAATGGATAGTAAGCACTTTCTTACCAAAACAAATTGGCAGCCATAGTTTTCCCAAATAGACTCTCCTGTGGTTGCCTAGAGTGGTTTTTAAGGGCACAGGATTCTGGAATCAGGCAGATAAGTGCTAAGCTCCAGGCTCCACCAGTTAATACCCCTGTGACCTAGAGCAAGTATTCAACTTCTTGGAGCCTCACTTTACTTATCAATACAATGGGAATGATAACAATTATCCCTTACTGAGTAGTAGGTAAAGATTAAATCACTGCTCTGTTTAAAGGGCTTGGCACATGGTAAGCATTCAATAAGAGGTAGCAAAAAAAAAACAACCACTAGTCTAATACTGCTCCTGGTGACCCTCCTCCCTCCAAGCTTCCTCCTCAAAATCAACATCTGGTTAGTCCTCCCACATTCTCACTGACTCCTCCCCCCTCCATTCAGCCTTCTTCTATTCCCGCCATTTCAGAACCCACTTCAAAGCTATCTTTCCCATTGCTTCTCTTTCTTCCTAGGATCCTAGCTTGCATTTGGTTGAGTGATGACTCATCACTTAATCTACACAAGCTCCTTAACTTCTCAAGAACATTAAGTGTCCATTCTGTGACTGCTTCAATGGACAGGTTTGCACGGGATTGGTGATCAAAGCTCAGGTTGGTAGGTCTGCTAACAGGAATTACTGAACTACTTGCCCATGTGTGCCTGCAATTTGTAAACTTATCTTTGGATATATATTAAAACCTTCTACCCAAACCACAAATGATGTGCTTTTGCAAATTTGCCAAACTATTAAATGAAATTTACTGCTGCTCAAGAATGTCTTGTACTAATTAGACAGAGATAGATGGGTATATGAAAGATTAAGGCAAGGGAGGGTGGGAAATTGGGAACTAAAGCTTACTGACTTTCCATGAGGGGGTGGTCTTAACCCTTTTTTGGGCCACAGAATTCATTAGCATACTGAGTAAGGCTACTGGACCCTTTCTCAGAACGTTCTAAAATATATAAAATAAAATACATAGCTTGACCACAAAGAAACCAATTACAATGAAATATAACTATTAATTTTTACAAAATGAGTGTGCAATACAGTAGTATATGTTCTTTATTAATGCATTGAACAACAAGCTCTAGCAGCAGATGTAATAACTGCTATAATTTCAAAGCTGTGATGAGTATAAATCATAGTTCTAGATATCTGCAGCAGCTGAAACGTGATAGGAAATTATCTGTGATTTCTGCTGGTGACAATGTCACAGGTACTGTAAATACTCTGCTTTGTTGCCTACATTCATCATCGAAGAAAATGCTAAATAAAGATGCTATATTTTTTCCCCATCCAAGTTCACAGACTCCTTTGAATTCCACAGATGGGCCCCTTGAGGCTGTTAACCCCAAGTGAAGAATCTCTATTAGAGTCTTCATAACTCAATAGGTATCTGTGCTGGGTTATCCCTGAGTTCCTGCTCACTTTCATCTCCTTCTCAAGGGATCTTCACCCACACAGCCCTTCCTGCCTCAGAAGGTCAAGTTATGCACACATGACCCTCCTCTGGCCTCCCCTCTCGGCTGATTGGCCAACGCTGATCAGAGAGTTGCCTGGAGAGAAAACCTCAGCTTCCAGGGAATCAAGCTCAGACAGAAGGGTTCTCCCTGAAACTTGAGCTCAGAGACCAAGGAGAGGACCCTGTGACAGTACAGAGGTGAGGGTGGGGGAGATGGATGCAAGGCAGCTGCTGAGCTGAGCCAATGGCACTCAGAGCGAAGACCAGTGACCAACAGCACCAGAGAAATAACCTCAAACTCAGAACTTTGTCCCCCCCCCCCCCCCCCCCCCCCCCCCCCCCCCCCCCCCCCCCCCCCCCCCCCCCCCCCCCCCCCCCCCCCCCCCCCCCCC
>SJXQ01005807.1:170129-194752 GCA_006408695.1 Aepyceros melampus
CATCTTGAGGCTGCCTGGCCTCCTTCCAGGCCTCTGCTTAGACATCATACTGCATTTCATGGTTCCTCCCTCTTTGCATTAGAACCAGCTTAAGGGAGTCTCTTTTCTGTATCAGAATAGCCCTGAGTCAGCATCATCAACAGCAAATACAGATGAGGAAGCTGAAGGAGTCACTTGCTTGGGCCCACAGGGCTAGTAATCCTTTTCTGAGGAAGAGAGAGGTGATGGCCTTTGTTATTTATCTAGCTAAAATCTCACAAATGATAAATGAAAATAATCTCTTAAAAACCATAGCCATTACTGCTGAAATGTCCTTCTGCTACACATCTGTACTGCCCTAAGAAGTACAGCCCTGACCCAGTGGGCTCTACTCAGCCACCACCCAGCTTGAAGTTCCTTGTCTTTTAAACCTTTCCCCAGTTGTAGGATGGCTAGATTTTCCAACACGGATGACTGTGGGGTGTTAAGGACCAGCCAATGAACACAGCACCTGGAAACACTCAACCCTGCTGTCTGGTGCCCTCCTATGAAAATCCAAATCGATTTCCCTGAGAGCCGGCATCTCTGGCTTCTGGGCAGAAACCAAGCTGTGAAGGAGAACCAGCACCAAAGGCTGCTCTTTTATCTTTGCATGGAGCAAATTCTCCCCAATGTCATAAATCTCTCCCCCTTGTCCCTTGACGTCAAAGCAACAAGCTAGAAATACATAAACATACCAAAAGAGACACCAGAGATGCTTCCACACAATGGAGGGAAAGCCACAGTCACATAAAAGAAGACATATACATATATATATATACACATATATAAGTGTAAGTTAGTAAGTTTTATTTCCTTTGAGGAAAACATGGGTGGAGAAAGAGAATCAGGATTGTGTCTTTTCCCACAGTGCTTGTGTCCCCAGAAAGCTAAGTGAGGGGCAAGCCCCAGGTCCCAGAGGCCCAGCAAAGGTAGTGAGGCATTCCTTTTGAAAACAGACTTTTTTCCCTTGGAGAAGGAACCTTCAGCCAGCTTCTTCAACACACCAATCTATAACTGCGTATATTAAGCATCTACTTGAAATCTTAGGAAACTATGACAATCCTATTTTCATTGGGAAGGCACTTCTTTCCTTTCATTGTACTTTCAAATATTATCCATGTAGACTGGAAACTTCATAGAAAGGCTTATTATTAGTTATCTAAATCTAGTCTAAACAGTCTAAATTCTGGGTCTGGACGATTAACATTCTGAAGCACAGAGAGGTTATCGGTCCAGTTGAAAATCACACAGCTGGTGAGCAGTAGATCGAGGCTCCAACCCTGGAGCTTCCCACATACTCCTCTACTACAGAATAGCACCAAGTGACCTCCAGAGACAGAGAACTCTGTCAGTCCCACTTTTATCATTTATTAGTTCCATACACCTGAGCAAGTCATTTAACATCTCTCATTTTCATCATTTATACATCTGAGATTATGACTGCAACTATCTCTAGGACTGCTGCATGCATGAAATGTGCCATGGCTTGACACACTTGGACCCTATTACTAGATTGTACTGCTCCTGTCTCACATACAGAAGTGAGTGTATCTGCCATTCGAAATGTGATAACTGTATCCACACAGCTGCCCAGAGATTAGCAAGAAAAGATTGTTATCAAACCCATCTTACAGTTAAGAAAACTTAGTATCCCCAGAGATGACCTAACTTGCGTGAGACCAGAGGTTTAAAAGTGAACACATTCTTAGCTACCCTAACTGTCCTCCTTACCACATTCCCTGAGGAAGGGTTACCTCTTTCCCCTTCCCCTACAGGAGCAGCACCATCTATCACTGGCTCACCCTCCACAACCGTTCCTTATAAACTGCAGTCAACACAGTGCCTGGCACAACAGAGACTCAATGCAGTTTTGATGAACGCACGAATTAGTGAATCATTGAAGATCCTGATCTGCAGATAAGAAGGCATTGCGTGGGCGCAGCTACCTGAAGCATGTGTCTTGCTGCAGAAAGCAGGAGGCAGGCAGGCCAGAGCTCCAGTTGCAGCGAGAGAGAACCCCACTCCTCCATGCCTTCTCCAGCCAGCTCTAGAGGGAAGAAGCCTTTGAAAAGATGGAAAGCTGGGCCCTGATCTCGAGTCCTGTCCAAAGTGTTTCCAAACCTGGCCTATATGGCTCAATCCAGAGCCCAGAAGACAACTGTGGCACACACGTGACCCTCCTCCAGCTAAAATAGATGTAATAACATTGCAGGCAAAGGGCAGTGAACAGGCCGGGGAGATGGCCCATCTGTCTTCTTAATTGTCAACTCTGCCCATAACAAGATTTGTCTCCCTGTCACACCTTAGGCTGCCACTGAACTGAAGCAAAACCAAAATATCCATCTTCCAGCTATGAGCAGCAGCCTTCACAAGGGGCCAGGGACAAAAAGAGGCTACTTGACTACAAGAAGCAGAGACAGCTGGAAGGGGCACTGGCCTGAGAGTCAGGAGGTGGAGGCATGGGGGGATGACGGGGTGTGTGTGGAGACTGAGATGGGGGTGTGTATCTGTACTTCTGACCAGCTGTAGGTACTCAGGCAGTTACTGGCCCTCATTGAGCCTCCATTTCCTATAAAATCAAGTCCAAAGTTCTAGAATGTGGGGTCAATGAGGGGAGGAGGGCTGTGAATCACATGGTATTGTATGCAAGATGTTTTAAGTTACATGCATTTGGAAGAGCAGATCCATAATTTGCATCAGAATCTCAAAGATGTATGTAACACTCAACACCCACCTTCCATAAAAAAGTTAAGAAATACTAGGCTATATGGTTTTCATCCAATAAGCAGTTACTTGGCACCTTCTGTGTGCCCTTCTCTGTGCTCAGTACTTGAGACACAAATATGACAGGAAAGTCCTGTCTTTATGAAGCTCAGAGCATTTTACTGCTCGATGTGACAGAAGTTTAGGAAACAAAGAGGGAGCATTTGACTCTGGTCCAGAAAAAGCCTTCAGGGTCCTGGGGGAATCGTAGGTTAAATGTTGATATTGAAAGTTGAGTGTGCATTCACTGAGTGAACAAGTAGGAAGAGTATTTTAGCAAAAGGCAGCAACTATTTCAGAAACTGAAGTATAATTGTGAGTAGGACAAAGAAGATGCTCACTGAGGGAAGGGATGGGTGGAAGGAGAGATAGAGGCCAGAAATGAGACTGGAAAGGCAAGGGGGGCCCAGATTAGGAAATGCCATATAAACCAACCTAAAAAGCTTCACATTGTAGCCAATGAGTTCATTCTAGTTTTAAAAGTCTAGGATGAACTACCATGATCAGAATGAATCTTCATGAATTTTGGCAGAAGCCTTGGTCCTTTGTGAGCACAGTGGGTAACAGGAGCAAGTAGAGGAAAGAACTGCTGCCTCTTGGCAATCTGAGTGGGCATAGGCTGTCAAAGGTGCTGGTTGTCAATGCATGCATGACTCACCCTCCATGACCCTTCCTTATAAACGTCAATCGGCACAGTGCCTGGCACAACACAGAGACTCAATGCAGTTTTGATGAATGCACTGAATCATTGAAGATCCTGATCTGCAGATAAGAAGGCATTGCATGGGCGCAGCTGCCTGAAGCACGTGTCTTGCTACAGAAAGCAGGAGGCAGCCAGTCCAGAGCTCCAGTGGCAGCAAGAGAGAACCCCACTCCCTCTATGCCTTTTCTGCACTGGCATGTCAGTCTCTTCTCTCCCAGACTGGGCAACTCCAACTGCTGGTAATTATTGCTGAGAAAGGAAGGTAGTGACTGGCCCAGGTGATGAGGTTCAGAAGCAAAGCACGTGCCCATTTGGGCCCCAAGTCATCACTTGGTAAACAGTCTTTCAGCCCATCTAAAGGACTCTGCTACTTGCCTCAGGGTTCTCTCACATGCTGCTCCTTCTGCCAAGAAGACTCTTTCCACCCTCTTCAAGTAGTTACTTCTTTTTCATGGGAATGTAGTTGCTTTACAGTGTTATGTTACTTTCTGGGCTACAACCAAGTGAATCAGCTTTATGTATACTTTGTATCAGCCTTCCGAGTGAGTGACTACAGTATGTATCACAGATTCTTATAGCACCTTATCCTTTCCTTTCAACCATTCAGCATAGTTTGTAATCCTATATTTATTTGAGTGACTTTATTCTTGGCTCTGGACCGCAAGCTCCATGAGACCAGACATTTCTGTATCTCACTCCCTTGCCGGTGCCTGGCACAGAGCAAGTATATGTTGACAAATTATAGACGGCTGTGGACCATGAGCCATTCCCCATTCTCACTGCCTTTAACATATGCCATAACTCACATTTTGGTCCAGTGAAGCGGAGGTTTGGAGAGGGGCAGGAAGGTTGGACCTGAAAAGGCAATATCAGAATGAACTTTGCCTCTGTTGCAAATGTAGCTCTGTGTTCTCCTGTGTCCTGTCTTGAAAGACTCTAAAACAACCCACATTTGGTTTACCAAGGAGGATCCCTGGGAACCCTTTTTAAGATGCTTTCTCTCCAAGCCTCAATCCATCACTGGCTGCATCCCCTGCGAACCTACTTGGTCAACAGGACCTTGTCCTGCTTCAACGGGTCATCCTCCTCCCTCTGCCTCTCCTCCTCCTGACCCTCCAAGCTGGAACCCTAGGGCGTCTGACAACCAAAATCTCCGGTTCCCTGGATCTGCAGCCCTCGTAGATGCTCAGGGCAAGTGCAAATTCAGACCTGGTGTAGGGGCTATGGGGCTCGACTTTCCAAGTCCCATGTTAAGCAACTGGCCCACTCGGCAGGTTCAAAGTACTTGGGGTCAAAAGTTTGACCTTAAGGGAGAGGTGAGAGGGAGGGAATCTCACCAAGCGGCGTGCAGGCTCGATTAAAGCGACCTCAGCGGGGCGGCGGCCAGCACATCCGGCCCCCCAAGAGGCCCCTTGCCTCCACCCAAGGTCGTGGTCCTACCGGAGCGCTGGAAAGTTCAGCCAGGGGCCAAGGGGTACCAGGGCAGGAGCCGGGGGCCAGCTTTTGGGGAAGAAGGGAGGCTAAGAGCTCGATTCCAGGTACAAGAAGGAGCCGGCGGCAGGGCGCCCCAGTCCGGCACGCTGCATCCCGGACCGCAGGGCCGTTCTCGAAGGCGCTGGGCGGGGCTGCACCATCCGAGCCGCAAAGGCAACGCGGCCTCCCCCATCCCCATCGATCTCCCCGGTCCCCGACACAGGGGCGCGAGGAGCGGGTGGGGCGGAAGGCGAGTGGCGCCTGCCCTTGGACAGCCCTTTCCCCGTGCGGTCTCGGACCTCGGGCGGGGGCGCCTGGTTGGCCCAGGCTGCCGCAGCCTCTGCTTTAGGGGAGCGGGGGCTGCGGCGCGTAGAGGGGACGAGGCGGGTGACAGACAGAGAGGGGCGGCCGAGCTCCAGGGCCAACACCCGGGTCGCGCCGGGCCAGTACCGGCAGGGCCAGGGTGGCCGAGCGCCTTACCTTGAGCCGCGGGGAGTCCCGCGGGGGGCGCCGACTGTGCCTGGGGCTTCGGGGCGCACGCAGCCTCCGGGTGCACAGTCCCCGTCCCTGGCGCGCTCCCCTAGGCTGGCGCACCCTCGTCGTCCGGGGCGCTCACCACTTCGGACGCCCTCTCGCCGGCGGGCTCGGCCGGAGCCGGGGCGCACACCCCGCGGGGCACACCCACCGCGGCCGCTGCGGGACTGGCCAGGCGCGGGCAGCCCAAGCTGCGCCCGGCTTCTCCGGCTGCCAGCACCACCCGAGTCCCCGCCTTCGCCAGGGGGAAAAAAAGACTCCTGACGCGGCGCGGGCTTTGGTGTGTAGGAAGGGGCGGCATTGCGAAACCGAGGGGAGGGTCTTAGCCTTAGGAGAGTCAAAACGCTTTTGGATGGAGTTTGGAGGAAAAACTTTTTGAAAAAAGACCCCAAGACTCCTAACCTGTGTATAACGCTTTGCAGATTTCCAAAGTGCCTTTATATGTATTTATCTTAGTTCATCTTCACTACAACAGTAACTAACTGTTGGGGCATTTCTATCCTCTTTACGTTTGGGAAGACACCATCACACAGGGTAATCATTTGACCAAACCAGGACTAGAATCCAGTCTGGGTAACGGAGTACTGCGAGGGGATATACAACCCTCTGGGGTTTTCTTATTGCAGAAGTGGAAGCAAGAGGGAGTGAGTGTAACCCAACTTTTCTCTCTCCTAAGTCATTTCCTTTTCCTTTTCTGCTTTCCAACCATTGCTTTAGCCCCACTCTCACTTCACACTTGCACTGCCCACAACACCTTTTATCAGTTAGAAATATTTGCATTTCAGTCACTAACCTTGAATGACCTGCTCACTGAGTACAATACTGGGCACAACAAACAGGAGAAAGGAGCTGTTACTGCCCCATTTTGTGGGTGGGGACAAGTATGGTAGGGGTGGAATGTATGAGTCAGTGGGACTTCAGACCCCAGCACTGACCCACTATGCCCACCTTTTGAAGGCTCCAGTGGTGCCAGGTAAAACCTAACCAAAGGTATTTCATTTTTGAGATTGAAATTGTGAAGGGGGGGATAATTTGGGGCAAGGGACACTTCTGAGACTTTTTTTTTTCACATTTTGATGGAAACACGGTCATAATGATGCTTTGCTTCCTCTAGGGCACCCTTATAAACAAATCCATGGCCCTGGAGTCACAGTAAATGATGCAGTCTTGGCCTCAGTACTGGGAATGATAGGGGGCAGTGAACTTGAGGGCAGCTCCAAGCTCCTTCCCAAGTGAAGGAGCTGCTGCTAACCAGCTCTTGCCAGTTTTTGCCACTCAGGGCGACAAGTTAATATGACCAGATGGACACAGAGAAGATGTAAATCCAGATATCTAAGTCAAGTTTCCCAATTTATTGATAACTCAGGAAATCAACCCTGAATATTCATTGAAAGGACTAATGCTGAAGCTGAAGCTCTAATACTTTGGCCATGTAATGCAAGGAGCTGACTCATTGGAAAAGATCCTGATTCTTGGAAAGACTGAGGGCAAGAGAAGGGGAGACAGAAGATGAGGTGGTTGTATGGCATCATGGACTCAATGGACATGAATTTGAGCAAACTCCAGGAAATAGTGATGGACAGGGAAGCCTGGTAATGCTGCAGTCCATGGGGTCGCAAAGAGTAGGACACAAACTGTTAGGTAGTTAGAATAGGAAACAGAGTCCCAAATGGCGGTGGCTAAAAGACAAGGAAGGGAAAAGCCCACGAAAATAGAACAAAGGAAGGTCCAAGGACCGGAGTGAAGACCTCAGGAAGAACAAACAGCACTCTGGGCTAAGCCCAATTTGCATAGGGCAGGGCCAGGGGGAGGAAAAGAAACCATATAAAAGGAGGAGCCAAAGCACTTTCTTTCTCTCTCTCCCCCACGTGAGTGCTCTCTCTCTCTTCCCCAGGCAGTGAGGCACTCTTCTCTTCGCATCTTTGGGTCGACATGCCCTCATGCCTCGAGGATGGATTTTCCTGTTATTATCTAAATAAAGTGGAGCTGTAACACTGATTTGTCTAAGAGCTATAACACGGTCCGTTCGAGACCTGAGAGCTATGACGCGCTGAGGGCTTTAATGTCCGTCACTCCAAATCTTTGTTGTGACGAGACAGAACCGAGGAGAATACACTCGCCTAACACGACTGAACAACTGAACAACATTTTGAAAATGCTACGCACTTGATTTAGAGGTCAACGTGTGCTGTGCTATACTGAATCTTCAGAGACCCCATGGGCTGTAGCCCTCGTAGGGCAGAGACAGGCTCCTCTGTCCATGGATTCTCTAAGGCAGGAAAACTGGAGCGGGTTCCCCTTTCCTTCTCCAGGGGCTCTTCCCGAGCCAGGGCTCGAATTCGCCTCTCTTAAGTCTCCCGCACTGGCAGGCCAGGTCTTTACCACCAGCACCACCTCAGAAGCCCACAGGTCAACATGGTTCAAGCCAAATGAAATTAGCTTATGGAACAGATCCAGCCCATGGAGCAGGGGTTGGTGCCCCTTCGGTACTTCACAGGATTTCATCTAGGCTTCCCATGGCCCCTTATAGGATGGATCCAGCACAGATTACTATTTTCATTTTATGTAAGAGGAAACCCCAGTTCAGGAGGTTTCCCTCAGTAACTCAAGGTTGCACAGCTAATTGCTAGAGTTGAAAGTGAAAGCTAGGCAGTCTGAGTCCTTTTCTTTCTGCATCCTCTGTCTCAAGCTTTGCACCCCCACGCCCTCACCCCCCGCCTAGTTTCTAGGGCATTGTGAGCCAAGTTCAGCACGGGGCTGGCATTAGGATGTGGAGACATAGCACCTTTCCTGGGAAGACGAAGCTGGAGCGCCAGACTGCTGTCCTCGAAAGCTCAGCCTGATGACTCAGAGAGGAAGCTGTGTCTTGAGGGTAAAGCTGAGTCAGAGAAAACAAGGCCTGAACTAGGACAGCCGCGGCTTCTAAATCCCAGATTAGACTGAGAAACAAACTAAGCAAATACATCCACCCCCGCCCCCCAGCCCCTCACAAAATCAGAAACCATGGACACAGAGACACTGGCTAGAGTGCTGCCTATTTTTCTTGTCATGACTAGGAAAGCAACAAGGGTTACATTAAAAAGTGGACCCTTGGCAGTCCTGGGGAAAGAGGATCCCTTGAAGACAGCAAGTTCTCTAGAATCTCAGGTTTGGGCATCTCCACTGCAAGACCCAACCTGGGCCTTTCATATAGTGAGTCTGAAAATCTGATTTAGAATGAAAACACCACCCTGCTGGATTCTGGAGCTCAATAACCAAGGAACTGAGCAACAGGCAGAGAATGGAGTGCCCCCTTGCCCCTTCCTTTTGCTTGAATTTGAAGAGGTGTGGGTCCGACCATAAAGAATCTTCCTGCAATGCGGGAGACATGGGTTCGATCCCTGGGTCGGGAATATCCCCTGGAGAAGGAAATGGCAACCCACTCCAGTATTCTTGCCTGGAAAATCCCATGGACAGAGGAGCTTGATGGGCTACAGTTCATGGGGTCACAAAGAGTCAGACACGACTGAGTGACTAACACACAGACACACAGTAGGAGAATTACCAAGTATTCATCATCTGCCTTGAATATGCAAGGCTCTGGGTCGAGTATCTTACATACATGATCTCACTGGGACAATATAAGCTGTGAAATGGCTACTAATGTTATTAATGTTAATATTATTCTCCTCTCAAGGATGCTAAGGCACAGTATCACTTGCCTGGGACACAGCTAGTAAGATGGGGAGATGGGGGTTAAACATGGGTCTTGGTGACTCCAAGGACTAAATCCTCTCTAACTGGGGGACTGGAAATTACAGCCAACCTGGAGATGGGTCACTCAGATCCTTCTTTGAGAAAGCACACCCCAGTCAATGGTGTGTTGATAATGTTTAGCAACTGGCTCCCAGGGGAGAAATGTGTGCATAGATACTCATTATTGGAAGTAGTTCTGTAAAGTGACAGCAAACACTGAAATTGCTAGTATTGAACAATTGATCCCAGGGGAAATACAATGTTAAGGCACATTTTCATCAATTGATCAATACATAGCCTTGTTTTGTGTTTTTTTAATTTTATATATTATATATATACATTATATCTTGGATATGTATTATTGATTCATTAACATTAAACTAATGGCCAACAGGGCTATAACTCACACCTGAACAAAGGTTACCAACACACATATTTTCTCCAAGAAACAGTCTTTTTATGCTTAGGAATACTGGTAGCACTTTAGCACTCTGCTGTGGTGCTGTCTTAAACATTGAAATCACCTGCAAACGGCATGAAAATACACAAAAGCACCACCAAATAGATCACAAATAGGATGCTTGCTTACAGCATGAGACTGAAATATGAAAGCAGAGGGTCACCTTGCAACCTCTGCTGGGAACATGATTCAAAATTTTGGTAAAAATTTTGCACATAACTGCAAATGTGCTGCAAGCATTGATTTGAGGGTACAAATAAATGTTAGCAAGTAAGTGAATTTGTGACTGCAGCCATGAAATTAAAAGACGCTTACTCCTTGGAAGAAAAGTTATGACCAACCTAGANACATTCAGAAAACGAAGATCATGGCATCTGCTCCCATCACTTCATGGGAAATAGATGGAGAAACAGTGGAAACAGTGTCAGACGTTATTTTGGGGGGCTCCAAAATCATGGCTGCAGATGGTGACTGCAGCCATGAAATTAAACGACGCTTACTCCTTGGAAGAAAAGTTATGACCAACCTAGATAGTATATTCCAAAGCAGAGACATTACTTTGCCAACTAAGGTCCGTGTAGTCAAGGCTATGGTTTTTCCTGTGGTCATGTATGGATGAGAGAGTTGGACTGTGAAGAAGGCTGAGCACCGAAGAATTGATGCTTTTGAACTGTGATGTTGGAGAAGACTCTTGAGAGTCCCTTGGACTGCAAGGAGATCCAACCAGTCCATTCTGAAGGAGATCAACCCTGGGATTTCTTTGGAAGGAATGATGCTAAAACTGAAGCTCCAGTACTTTGGCCACCTCATGCGAAGAGTTGACTCATTGGAAAAGACCCTGATGCTGGGAGGGATTGGGGGCAGGAGGAGAAGGGGACGACCGAGGATGAGATGGCTGGATGGCATCACAGACTCAAAGTACGTGAGGCTGAGTGAACTCCAGAAGTTGGTGATGGACAGGGAGGCCTGGCGTGCTGTGATTCATGGGGTCGCAAAGAGTCAGACACGACTGAGCGACTGAACTGAACTGAACTGAACTGAATTTGCAAATACAGTATCCACACATTATGAGGAATGGCTATACACATATATATCCGTGGTGCCCTCCAACCTTAATATTTACTAGGTATCCCTCCAGGTTTATCCTCTACTATCCTCCAGTCAAGCTGGACAGTTAATCATTTTCCAAATATGTCTCACACTTATCTAGCTTGTAACTGAGTGCAGACCACTCCCTATACCTGGACTCTGTTATCTGCCTACCAACACATACTCACACACTGTCTTCCCATGTCTGAATAATTCAGCCATGCAACTATACCATGTCCATAAAGGGCTTCCTGATGCCCCAATAATGGGATTTCTCCATCCTTAGGACCACAGTGGCATACATCAGACACCACTTGTGTTCCACTGTGTGGCCAGGCCACTCAAGATGGCTGTTGTTTTGCTCTCTGTAGATTCCCTGCTGTCCAGTCCCTGCTTCACCTACACCCTACTCACATGTCTATTCAATCCTGTTACTCATAGGGCTTAATGTAATGACCCGTGGTGCTTACCCCTACCCCAGTTGCTGTTTTCCCTGGTAACTGAAGAGCTTCCCCTAACTGATAGGTTCCCTCCCGAAACCAGAAGCCAGCTGTTTTGTCCTGCCGGTGTCTGCTGTACATGGTGGGGTGCCACACCAGGACTTCGTTTTGGACTTGTACAGTTTCCTCCAATACAGCATCCCTGGTGGCTGAGTGGTAAAGAATCTGCCTGCCAATGCAGGAGGTGCAGGAGACACAGGTTTGATCCCTGGATCAGGAAGATCCCCTGGAGTAGGAAATGGCAATTTGCTCCAGTATTCTCACCTGAAAAATCCCATGGACAGAGGAGCCTGGCGGGCTACCGTCCATGGGATCGAAAGAGTCGGACACGACTGAGCCCACAAGAACACATGCTATCCAGTGTTTCATTAATGTCTCCGTCGTTGTCTCTAGGTTCTTTCTTTGACCTTGCAGCTGGGCTATTACAAGGTTTGCAGGTTTGAGAGGTACAGCCTAACATCTACCTTGTATTACAAGGCAGCCTTAGTGATCTTCAAAACACACAACTCTGAACACGCCACTCTCCCACATAAACCCCTCAATGGCACCCCATTGCTCTTGGGATAAAGTCTAGATTCCTTTAAGAAGGCTTAGGAGTCTAGCCCCTTCCTACCTCTCCATGCTCATCTTGTGTCACACTCATCCTCTCTCCTCTAGCCACGTGAGACTCCTTTTAGTATCTCAAACACTCCAGGTTCTTCCTTGCCTAGAGTTTTCTGTGTGTATTGTGTTTTCTTCTGCTTGGAATTTTCCTTCCTCCAAATTTTTTGTCTGGATAATTAATACTCATGCCATGAGTCTCAGCTTAAACATCACTTTTGTAGGGAATCCC
This sequence comes from Aepyceros melampus, assembly GCA_006408695.1. Lineage (NCBI taxonomy): Eukaryota > Metazoa > Chordata > Mammalia > Artiodactyla > Bovidae > Aepyceros > Aepyceros melampus. The sequence continues at coordinate 182,240 of SJXQ01005807.1, forward strand.
TCCAATGGACCCCAACCTCCTGCTAGATTAAGTTAAGAGTTTCTGGTCTCCAATATCATCTCTACTTTTCTCATAATAGTCAGCACAATTTAAATTATGTGTTATTGCCCATTTCTCCCACAAGACTGTAATTACATGCAGAGAGGTCTATATCTCCTTTGATGTATTTCATCATCTAGTTCAGAATATGGCACATATAAATGTAAGTCTCTCAATGAATATTTTATGAATGAATAAGCAACTAAATCGCCATTGTCTTGAGACCCATTGGGGAGTGATAGGATAGCAGATAGGTTTTGAATAATCAAAATAATTATGGGGATTTCAGATTTTCTTTTACTTACTTGTGATATTAAGTTACTAGTACATTGGGATTTTCTACCACTACTTATTAATAATTATAAATTCATAAAAGTTATCATTATTATTAAATCCAAAAGGAATATGTCCCTACTACATTACAGCACTCATAAAAATCATTTAGATAATGTAGATTAAAATGTGAAGGATAACCAATAAGCTTCTAGAATACAACATAGGAGAAGACTTGTGTCCTAGAAGGAGGCCAATATTCCTTAAACAAATCGCTAACCCTTAAGAAAAGAATTGATAAACTTGGACTACGTTAAATTTAAGAACTTCTGCTCATCAGAGCTTATTGACACAAATAGCAACCATTTTGTTCCCTCTTAGGGAATGGGTTGACTGGGTTCAGCTGGGCAACTCTGCTGCTCTATGCAATGCTGGTTGGGGTTGAGGTACCTAAAGCTCATCTGAGCTAGAACATCCAAGATGGCTCTTTTACATGGCTGGTCAATCCATGATGGTTAATGACTGGGAGCTTCGCTGGGGTGATTGACTTCGTAATACCTCCACGTGGCCTCTCCACATGGCTCAGACTTCTCAGACACTGGCGTCTCAAGAGTAAGTCTTCTGAGAAGGAAGAAGTAGAAACTGCCAAAGTTCTCAAAGGCTAGGACCAGAAGTGGTGCAGTATTGCTTTCAACATGTCTTATTGGTTAAGCAGTCACAGGGCAAGCCTAGATTCAGAGGAAGGGAGTAATAAACACCAATTCTCAATGGGAGAATGAAAAAGAATTTATAATCATCTTTAATCTACCACAATACCATTAAGAATGTAACAGCAAGCCACAGATAATGAGAATTAATGTTCAGAAATGTTAGCAGTTGGGATGGACATAGACACTGTCATACAGAGTGAAGTAAGTCAGAAAGAGAAAAACAAACATCATATATTAGTGCACATAGGTAGACTCTAGAAAAATGGTATAGACGATCTTATTTGCAAAGTAGAAATAGGGACACAGACATAGAGAACAAATGTATGGACACCAAGGGGGAAAAAAGAGGGTGGGATGAATTGGGAGACTGGGATCGACATATATACCTACTGATACTATGTATGAAACAGATAACTAATGAGAACCTACTGTATAGCTCAGGGAACCTTACTTTGGGCTCTGTGGTGACCTAAATGGGAAGGAAATCCAAAAAAGAGGGGATTACGTATAGCTGAGTCACTTTGCTCTTCAGTAGAAACTGCACAACAGGGTAAAGCAACTGCTGCCACTGCTGCTGCTAAGTCGTGTCAGTCGTGCCCGACTCTGTGCGACCCCACAGACAGCAGCCCACCAGGCTCCTCTGTCCCTGGGATTCTCCAGGCAAGAACACTGGAGTAGGTTGCCATTTCCTTCTCCAATGCATGCATGCATGCTAAGTTGCTTCAGTTGTGTCCGACTCTGTGCGACCCCAGAGACGGCAGCCCACCAGGCTTCTCGGTCCACAGGATTCTCTAGGCAAGAGTACTGGAGTGGGGTGGTAAAGCAACTATGCTCCAATAAAAATGAAAAAATAATTATCAGTTGAATTGTGTTCCTCACTCTCAACTTCATATGTTGAAGTCTTAACGCCTCCTACCTTAGAATGTGACTTTATTTGGAAATAAGGTCATTGCTGATGTAATTAGTTAAGATGAAATCATATTAGAGTAGGGTGGGTCACTAATCCAATATGACTGGTGTCCTTATAAAAGGAGAAATTTGGATATGGAGACATGTACACTGGGAGAACACCATGTGAAGATGAAATCAGAGATTAACAAGCCAAGGAATTACCAAAGATTGCCAGTAAACCACAAGAACCTGGGAGAAAATTGTGAAATAGATATTTTTTCTCCTAGCCTTCAGCAGGAACCAACTCTGCCAACACCTTGATCTCAGACTGCTAGCCTCCAGAACTGTGAGACAATACTTTTCTGTTGTTTAAGCCACCCAGTTTGTAGTACTTTGTTATGACTCCCCAAGGAAATTAGTATAATATATAAAGAATGTCTACAAAGCATAAGAAAAAAAAATCCAATAGAGAAATGAGCAAAAGTTTAACACGTCAAGAAAAAAGATATTCAAAGATAACCATGTGAAAAAATGCTCAACATCACTAATTATAGAGAAATGTAAAGTAGGCCTCCATGAGGTCTCACTGCACACCCTTCATTCACTGCACACTTTTCAGACTAACTTTTATTTAAAATGTTAATAATAAAAAGCATTGGCCAGGATATAGAGCAAATGGAATTCATAAACATTGTTCCTGGAATGTAAGTTGCTAAAAGCTACTCAGAAAACTACCAGGGAACTTCCCTGGTGGTCTAGCGGCTATGACTCCAAGCTCCCAATGTCACGGGCCTGGCTTCGATCCCTGGTGTTGGAAGTAGATCCCACATGCCACAACCAGGAGTTTACATGACACACCTAAAGATCCTGAGTGTTGCAACTAAGACCTGGTGCAGTGAAATATATAAATAATAATTGTTTTTTAAAAACTGTCAGAATCTAATGACCCAGTAAGTCAGTCCACTCACAAACATAGACTCAATAAAAAATGTGTACATATACACAATATGGGGCATAATCATGCATGGTTATAGCGCCACTGTTCTTAATATCTCCAAACTGGAAACAGTTTAAATTTACATCCAGTGCAAAATGGGCTGTGGTTTAGTCATGCAGTGGAATACTATGCAGCAGTGAGGATGAGCCACACTTTGCTACATTGAAACAACATGAATGGGTTTCACAGACATGAACAATGAGCACCAGCCACAAAAAGTATAGACTGTCTGTTTCCATTGAATAAATCTCAAAGGCAGGAAAAATTGCTCTGATGAAAGAAATCAGTGTACTGGGTATCTTTGGAAAAGAGAGAGCAACCAGGGAGTAGCAGGAGGGAGTTTTGAGAAGGGCAATCTGTCCTTTCTCTCTCCAATCTGGGTGATATTTATAAGACTGTGTTACTTTGTGAAAATTCATTGAATTGTACTTTGTGCTCTGTTCTGTATGTGCTATATTTAAATGTTAAATTTTATTTAAAACTTAAATAAATGCATTCCAGAGTTTCAAGTCATCTTTACCCACTGATAACTGGAAATACTATCATGCTTTTCACATTTGTAATGATTTATAAATGTGTTCTACTGGAAAGTTGTTCTGACCATTTTTGAAGTTTTGTGAAGAAGAGATTACAAGTTCAATCCCTCTTTTGATATAATGAAACGTTGTTTTGTATGTGAAACATTCAATGTTGATTATTTAAAACTTTGATTAAATTCGTAGACAATAGCACATTAAGCAAGGAATTTGTCATTAAGTTGGGAAGCGCAGATGATCCATTAGATGGCAGAGTTAGTTGTCAAACACGTCTCAACAGCATTAGCTTGAATTCTAATCTCCATATAGATAGCTGCCTCCACTCCAACATTCTTGAACATGTAATTCCTCCAACCCCAGGATCTTTCTCTCTGACCTCCAGGTTATTTCATTTATACCATTCTCTGCCTGGGACTGTCTTACATAGCTCTTCATCTAGCTAACCGCTGAGTGTAGTCAGATATCACCTGACCCTTGTGATAGACAGTCTTTGAGACGGTCCCCAGTAAGCCTCTTCTCCCGGTCTTCATGCCCTGTGCAGTCCCTTCCCTGAGTGTGGCCTACACCTAGTGATTCACTCCTAACAAGTGAAATATGACAAAAGTGATGGGATATCACTTATAAGACTAGGTTACAAAAAGACTGGCTTCCTTCATGGCTCCCTCCTTACCTTACTGTCACTCTCCTCTCAGAATCCTTGTTCAAGGAAGTCAAGTGCGTTGTTGTAAGTAGCCCACATGGCAAGAAACTGACGTGTCTGGCCAACAGGCAGTGAGGACCTGAGGCCTGCCAGCAGTCTGGAGAGTGGAGTATTGATTCAAGATGAATCCTCCCAAGCTGAGCATCGAGATGACTGCAGTCCCAGATGGCATCTTGAGACCTTGAATCAGCTAAGTAGTACCCAGACTTCTGACCCACAGAAATGGTGACCTAATACATGTTTGATGTCACTCTCCTCTCAGAATCCTTGCTCAAGGAAGTCAAGTGCGTTGTTGTAAGTAGCCCACATGGCAAGAAACTGACCTGAGGCCTGCCAGCAGTCTGGTGAGTGGAGTATTGATTCAAGATGAATCCTCCCAAGCTGAGCGTCGAGATGACTGCAGTCCCAGATGGCATCTTGAGACCTTGAATCAGCTAAGTAGTACCCAGACTTCTGACCCACAGAAATGGTGACCTAATACATGTTTGCTGTTTTAAGCGGCTAAGTGAAAGTGAAAGTTGGTCAGTTGTGTCCGACTCTTTGTGACCCCATGGACTGTAGAGTCAGGGGGCCTGAATTCTCCAGGCCAGAATACTGCAGTAGGTAGCCTTTCCCTTTTCCAGGGGATCTTCCCAACCCATGGGTCGAACCCAGGTCTCCGCATTGCTGGTGGATTCTTTACCAGCTGAGCCACCGGGAAAGCCCAAGAAAACTGGAGTGTGTAGCCTATTCCTTCTCCAGCAGATCTTCACACCCCAGGGATTGAACCAGGGCTTCCTGCATTACCAACTGAGCCATCAGGGAAACCCTTAAGCAACTAAAGTTTGGTGTGATTTGTTGCACAGCAATACTCCAGGCCAGAATACTGCAGTAGGTAGCCTTTCCCTTTTCCAGGGGATCTTCCCAACCCAGGGGTCGAACCCAGGTCTCCGCATTGCTGGTGGATTCTTTACCAGCTGAGCCACCGGGAAAGCCCAAGAAAACTGGAGTGTGTAGCCTATTCCTTCTCCAGCAGATCTTCACACCCCAGGGATTGAACCAGGGCCTCCTGCATTACCAACTGAGCTATCAGGGAAACCCTTAAGCAACTAAAGTTTGGTGTGATTTGTTGCACAGCAATAGATGACTAATCAGCCCCCACCTTCACTTTTCCCACTCCAGGCTAGACTCATTGTCCCTGTTGTACCTGACACTTCTCAGAATCACAGCATTTATCACACATTATAGTAATCTACTGCTTACTTGCCAATCTCTCCAGTTCCCAGAACTCAACTGTACTCAATAAATGTTTGATTAACACATGGAAGAATAAATAGATAATAGTTGTTTAACCTTGGGAAATAACCTGTCTGATTCTTAATGCTTTCATCTGTAAAGTGATAAATAAAATTTGTAGAACAATTTAAGAGATAAAAAGAGTATGACTTGGTAAATAATTAGAGGTGAGAGGTGAGGAAAAAGAAAGAGTCGAAGTTTGGACTACTGGATATTCCTAAGAGAGAAAAAAATAAAGAGGACCAGAGGAGGAGACCATTTACAGTGGAATATGGTGAGTTCAACTTTGAACACGCCAAAATTGAGGTATTTAGAACACGTCAAGCAGACTGATGTGTTATAGCCTGCAGCTTAGAGGTCTGTGGTGGGATAGATTTGTGAGTTAATGGCATGCAGATGGTGACTGAAGCCCTGAGACAGAGACTGAAGAATGAGATAAGCTTTTGGATTGAGAATAGACCCTTAGGGAACATGCTCACGAAAAGAAGGAAGTACAAGGGGTCTGTCTAGAATAGGGAAGTGTGGCAACCCAGAAGCATGGATGCTGATGGTTTCACAAAACAGGTAATGATCAATAATAACAAAAAGAACAGAGATCAAGATATTAACACCCCTTGGAACTGAAGATTGTATCTTTCAAAGATAACTGTAACCACATTTCCCATTCCACATGCTCTTTACCTTTGCCCCATTTAGAGAGGGGGTAAATGTTATCTCCCTTTGATTCTGGGAAGTCTTGTGACCACTTTGACTAACAATCATGGTGGAAATGAGGGTATGGGACTTCTGAAGCTATAAAACTCACAATTTCTGAGTCATAAGAAGCAATGCCTCTTCCACTTCCTTTCCTGAAACACTGGAGCATGCCCTGTATGAAGCCAGACTACTCTGAGGCTGCCATGCTGCAAGGAAGGCAAACCACATAGAGAGGTTATGTATAGGACTCTGGGCACCATCGTGCAGCAGAGACAAGCTGCGCTGTGTGATCAGTCTGACTTCCCAACCCTCTGAATACAAAAGCATAATAAAATCGTTGTTTTATGCCACTACGTTTTGGAATAATTTGTAATTTATTACACAGTGACAGTACCTAAAGAGCTTCCCAGGTGGTTCAGTGGTAAAGAATCCATCTGCCAAGCAGGAGATCCAGGTTCGACTCCTGGATTGGGAAGATCCTCTGGAGAAGGAAATGGCAACCCACTCTAATATTCTTGCCTGCAAAATCCCATGGATCAAGGAGCCTGGCAAGCTGCAGTCCATGGGATCGCAGAGTCAGACACCACTTAGCACAATACTAATAGTACCTAGAACAACATAATAGTACCTAGCACAATCAGTTTTAGAGAAAGTTGTTTCCACGGAGTAGTTAGGACAGACACCAGAGTGCAGTGGGTTGGGGAATGTGCAAGAGGCAAGGAAAGGGGGGGACACATGAATAGGTTATAGTGAGGGGAGCTCAAACTGGAGGATAGAAGAGGGCTTAGGAGAGTGCTTATCAGCTGGAGTAGACTGGACAGATCTATAGGATAAGAGAAAATATAGAGGAGCAAAAGAGTCAAAGCAGAGAAGAGAGGTTATACCAGAGGAGCTGGCAGGGGAGGTCTAGGGCACACCTGAAGAGCTGGACTTAAATGGTCTCTATGGAGACTGGAAGAAATAACTGGAATTTGTTGGGGCAGGAAAGCACAGCAGGATAGCATGTAAGGAGAATGGTGGTACTGGTGTCAGCGCAGTTCACAGGATCATCTATCATGTCTGGACTTCCAGCCCAAGGCATGACTGACTGAAGGAAATGGAAGAATCAAAGGGTCAGCATTTATTGGAGGTCAGAGTACAGGTATCCTGGGTATGAGATCCTGAAATCACCAAAAGCCTGGGAGAATGCAACCATAAAGGAGGTTACTAGAATCTGAATGACCCAGCCCTGACAAGATCCAAGATGGGGTCTGGAAATAATGGCTGAAGTAGAGTGGAGGTGAAGTCCCTTGGTACTAAAGAGGTCTAAGAAATAACAGTCCAGTCAGTTGTCTGCCTGGGCACTGTAATCTCTTAGGATGATGGAGGGCCTGAACAGGAGAGGAATACTGAGAGTCAGGCCATGAGCGATTCAGTGAGTGAGCACTGGACAGTTTTCAGGGTTGGGAAGGAGAGATGTTGGATGGCATGAGGCTCTAAGAAAGATGTGAGTCTGACAAGCAGGGGTGTGGACGTGGCAACGGAGAGCCAGGACAATGCCACCACCATGTCTGCCTCCGAGGCACAGGGTATGGGCCTGAGAGGGTGAGCAACTTTGTCCTGAAGGGCTACATAGAGAGTGAAGACTTCTGTTAAAACAGAAGGTGATGAGAGCCTTCTATAGGATCTGGGGATAGAGGGAGCATGTGTTTACAGTGGATGGAGGGTTCCTGAGAGTGCAATGTCTAAATAGGGTTTGAGAGTAGCTGCTAAGTCGCTTCAGTTGTGTCCGACTCTGTGTGACCCCATAGACGGCAGCCCACCAGGCTCCCCCGTCCCTGGGATTCTCCAGGCAAGAACACTGGAGTGGGTTGCCATTTCCTTCTCAATACATGAAAGTGAAAAGTGAAAGTAAAGTCGCTCAGTCGTGTCCTACTCTGTGTGACCCCATGGACTGCAGCCCACCAGGCTCCTCCGTCCATGGGATTCTCCAGGCAAGAACACTGGAGAGGGTTGCCATTGCCTTCCCCATTGAGAGTAGAGTGAGTCAGAAATATTAGGGCAAGAAATGATGGGAATGAGGGGGGCATAGAATTTGAGGTCAGGGAAGAGACCCTTGTTCTAGGCATATTTAGAACAGAGGCACGCACCTGTGTTAGGTAGGCAGTGAGGGCCTTGTTCTAGATCAAGGTTCTTGTCTCCAAGTCCAGTGCCCCGCCCTCAGGCAGGCCTCGCCCATTGGAGCCAGGAAGCCTCCAGGCCTGGGAGATGACTGTTTTCCTAGAACTCTGTAAAGGGGGGTGGTGGGCGGTGGTGGGGGCCACACCTGGATGCGAACCTTTCAGACAGCCTGGGCATCTCTGACTCAGGAAGTCACACATAGCAATGGATCTTCCTGTTATTACTGTTCTGCTATAAATAAACCAGAAAAATGTGAGAGTTCTTGAACTCTCCTGAGAGGAAGACAATAAAAGGCAATCTGACCAACCACCTGGAAGCTCATTTTAAATAACTTTCTATGCCTATTTTAAGACAGAAATGGACACACTCCTATTAATAAGCCTGGCTAACTAAGTAAGGCCTGCCTGCGGCGAGTGACTCTGAAAGCCTCTTTCCCCACAGAGGCCCTGTGAGTGACAAGAAGGGTGTGCTCTTGTCACCAGACAAGCCCCTGCTGGTCATTACAGGTAGAAACTTCTACAAGGAAAGATTCCTTGACTTCTAATCCAGGTCTGACCCTTTGTGAAGGAGTTTATGCACATAATTACAGCAGCCAAAGGACAGAGTTCACCTGAGACCAAGCATGAACATCCCCCTGCGAGACTACCAACAACCTGAGGGAGCCGGTTCTGTTCTATGCCCATTTTACAGATGTGAAAACTGAGTCTTAGAAGAGTACATTCCACTCCCATTCCCAGGTTCTCACAGTTAGAGAAGCTGGGAATTGAGGCAGTCTACGGAGAAGACAATGGCACCCCACTCCAATACTCTTGCCTGGAAAATCCCATGGACAGAGGAGCCTGGTAGGCTGCAGTCCATGGGGTCCCTAAGAGTCAGACATGATTGAGCAACTTCACTTTCACTTTTCACTTTCCTGCATTAGAGAAGGAAATGGCAACCCACTCCAGTGATCTTGCCTGGAGAATCCCAGGGACGGGGGAGCCTGGTAGGCTGCAGTCCATGGGGTTGCTAAGAATTGGACAGACCACTGAGCAACTTCACTTTCACTTTTCACTTTCATGCATTGGAGAAGGCAATGGCAACCCACTCCAGGGTTCTTGCCTGGAGAATCCCAAGGACAGGGGAACCTGGTGGGCTGCCGTCTATGGGGTCGCACAGAGTTGGACATGACTGAAGCGACTTAGCAGCAGCAGCTGCTGCCAAACCTGGGGAAATAACTGTTCTGCCATCTACCTGCCTTCCTGAGGCACAATTGTGGGCATCCCAGGTGGCCCAGTGGTAAAGATTCCACCTGTCAGTATAGAAGACAAAGAGATAAAAGTTCAATCCCTGGGTCAGAAATATCCCCTAGAGTGGGAAATGGCTGCCTGCTCTACTATTCTTGCCTGGAAAATTCCATGAACAGAGAAGACTGGCAGGCTGCAGTCTATGAGGTTGCAAAGAGACAGGACTGAGCACGCATGCATGCACTCTAAGGCACAATTTAGTTGCGTGAAAGCTTTCAAAGTCACCTTCCTTTTGCTTCAGCTCAGATGTAGTCAGGAGGCAGCTGATCATCACGTCCACTCTGTGCTTTGCTCATGCCATTCTTCAATGTCCTGGCTGTACTCTGCAAAGCCACTGTGGCCAGAAAATCGGGTCTCCTTCAACCCAGACGCCCCCACCATCCTGCAGGGAGGTCACCCCTGAGTGACCATCAGACACTCTGGCTTCCTGGTTTCAAGAAAAAAAGGAGCCTCTCAGGAGAAAGGAGCATGGTGGAGTCAGGGCTGGAGCTGAGACTGAAGGGCTCCAGGGGCTTCTCTGTGGTCTCCACTGTCCCTGTCTTTCTCGCCATTTTCTCTAGAGTCTCACTTCTCACTGCATACCTTCTCCTGCCCAGGTCTCCTCCTGGTCTCTCCTCACATGGCAGCTTAGACTCTCTACCATGTAGAACCTTCCGATGCATTCCTATCCTCCAGCCCACTACTAACTGCCTGAACGCCTCAGCATTCTTGGTTCAGATTCCTGAGGTGGGAATCTGATTGGCTCAGCTCCCTTTATGGGCTGGGCCACAGGTCAGAGGCAAATAGTCAGCCTGGGTTGGCTCAGATTACTTCCCTGCTATACTGGACGCCAGGAGTGGGACAAACAGAGCCGAGGAATGTCCTTCGGCTCTTTCAGCTGGGGCCATTTGTTGAATTGTTCCTTTTAGAAGACACAATGGCTAACATTTGTACTGTGCTGCTAAAACCTGCATGGGCCCTGAGGCAGGAACATAGGCTTCTGGAGCCATTTATCCATTCAGTCAAGTTCAGTTGCTCAGTCATGTCCGACTCTTTGCAACTCCGTGGACTGCAGCACACCAGGCCTCCCTGTCCATCACCAACTAACTCCTTGAGTTTATTCAAACTCATGTCCATCAAGTCAGTGATGCTATCCAATCATCTCATCTTCTGTCGTCCCCTTCTCCTCCCACCATCAATCTTTCCCAGCATTGGGGTTTTTTCAAATGAGTCAGTTCTTCCCATCAGGTGGCCAAAGTATTGGAGTTTCAGCTTTAGCATCAGTCCTTCCAATGAATATTCAGGACTGATTTCCTTTAAGATGGATTGGTTTGATCTCCTTGCAGTCCAAGGGACTCTCAAGAGTCTCCAACACCACAGTTCGAAAGCATCAATTCTTCGGCGCTCAGCTTTCTTTATAGTCCAACTCTCACATCCATTTATAAATAAGGCCTTTAACTGCTAGAAATGATGATGTAGGGTAAACTGACTCTCACTCCAGCAGTCCATTCTCTTTTAAACTGCTCCCCCACCAAAATGTCTCTCTGCCTTTAAAAGCTTTCAGATGGTGACTTCTGCCTTCTGTCCTCTCGCCCCACACACCTCTGGCACTGGCGTTTTCAGCTGTCACTGCCTCCCTGGCTGCCTCTGCTGATCCCCTCAGCACACCTAAGCCTTGCAGTGATTTAAGGAACAACCACAGCAGGCATTCTTCATCCTAATTATGTCACCTGTTACTTAAGGGCATCACCATGCTCTGACCTCTGATGGCTTGGGGACCCTTAATTGCATCTGCTCTTCCAGTCTGTCCTCTCCGGCCACTTTGCTCAGGACCCAGGCACAAGGGTGTGGGGAACGAGGGAGGCTGAGAGGCTGGGGCAAAGCTGAGGAGAGACAGCAGGTCTTTCTCTGCATCTGTCTCCATTTGGTCACCTGGAGTTGAGTTATTTCCCTGGTCTCTCAGGCTAGTAGACTTGGGACAGGGCCTGACCTGGCTTAGAATCCACTTGACAGGTGGCTGTTGTGGGCGCTGCCTCCCAGGATCAACAGGATGGAGGACTTTGGGATGAAAAATACAAGAGGACAAGTACTCTGCCCCAGAACTCATGGGAAAGCTGGTAGGCAGTGGGCAGATGGGCTCTCAAGTTTACACTGGTCTCCTCTCTGTATACCTCTGTCTGCCTAGGCTTGAGGTGAGATATAGGGAAGGACAGAGCTGTAGGGAGAGGAAGTGGGGAAGAGATTGGGCCCAGACAACAGTGGACCTAGGGTAATGAGTTAAGCATTCACAGATGCTAGAGCACCAATTATCTTAGGGGTAATTTCTCTCTGGAAGCCAGTCCTTTACAAGGGACATAGGCTAGCCTTATAGGTCAGCTGGGAGCAGATGGTAAGATTTGATGTGACACTAAAGCACGTTCTCAGGAGCCAAACTGAATGCATGGGAGTCCTAGCCGACCTCACCAGCTGTGTGGCCTTGGATCGGTTAGTACAAGCCTTGGTTTCCTCATCTGTGAGACGGAAGTCACCCAGGACACATCTCATAGGGGCACTGTGAGCAGGCCATCAGATAACGCACACAAAGCGTTCAGAACAGCACCTCGCACCCAGCACCGCGTTCACTGTCCTTGCAGAGCTCATTGCCTCTTACCTGCTCCAACAAGAGTGTAAGTTCCTCGGGGATTTCAATATATTTTTTCTCATGGTACATCAGTGTTGATAATTGGAAAATAAGTGAGTGAATGCTTGGAAAATAAACGTATTTACAAAGCTCCAGTGAAGAAGATCTTATTAAGCGTGGTAAGACCTGTATGATTTTACGTATTTGCTGAGGCTCATTCCTTCAGTGTGGTGGGCCAGGCCACACCCAAAACCACTTCCATCCCCATAAACTCACCCACATCTGCACACCCATGGCCACTCCCCTCCCCACACCCTGACCCACCCCCATCACCCACCTTTGCACACCCCT
>SJXQ01005807.1:194939-215092 GCA_006408695.1 Aepyceros melampus
CCCCGACCCTCCCATACATCCCTACCCCACAAGCACACACACAGCCTCTCACGCACAGCCATACCCACTCCTCCCACAGATTTCCCTCTCTGCACACCCATCCTCACACCTCCCCCCCGCCGACACACACACTCCCATCCTGATACTATCTAAGGAATGTATTTTCCTTCTATATCCTTCTTTAGGGTAAGCCAGGAAAAGAAAATGAGCTTTCCCGGCTGCTTCAAGTCTCCAACCCTCACCCCTTTCTGTCCTCACCTCCACTTTCCTCCACCTGTTCCTCTCTCAGTGGAAAGGACAGAGCCCTGGGAGGTCTGGACCTAAGTTTCTCAGGTGCCACTGAAATGAAGCCACAGTTCAGAGGCTCTCAGAGTTGGAATCACCTTCAAGGTCCTCCTAACAATAGGAAGCTCATTTCCTCTTTGGCTCCCTGGACAGAAACGATTCCTTTCTCAATCCCAGAGGAACATAGCTAGGCCTGCTATGGAGCAGCTCAGGTCTGTCTGGAATCCCCTCAGGGGAGTGTCTACCCACTTGTAGCTCATCTCTGCAGTGGTTCTCACATTGCCTGCACAACAGAGAGGAGAAAGCTTACTTATAGTTAACGCAAATATGTGTTTAAGATATTTTTATTAATTTTTATTGATTTATTTATTTGGCTGTGCCAGGTCTTAGTTGCAGTAGGTGGGATCTAGCTCCTTGTCCAGGGATTGAAACTGGGCCCCCTGCATTGGGAACATGCAGTCTTAGCCACTGGACCACCAGGGAAGTCTCTGTTTAAAACATTTAACAAATATTTATATTCGAGTAATATAATTTAAACCTCACAGCACTGTTAGGATGGGAAGCCCTCCATTTTACAAATGAGAAAACTGAGCACAGCAATGTTTACTGACTTGTCGGTGGTCACACATTATGGACATTGTAGAGCCAAAACTCAGACTTTTCTGACTCCAAAACTGCAACTAAAAATTGAAAGATCCTCCCTGTAACCTTAGGTTCAGGGAACAGCTTTGCCATCAATGGCCTTGTCTTCTACTGGTCTAGTGACATGCATAGCCTTTTCCTGTGATAAGCTTTGATATGACACCACATGTGACTTGGCAGCTCTGACATTCTGGGGAGATTCAAGCACTTTCTCTTGTCTCCAGCAAAAAACCTCTCCATCCAGCCACCCACCCACCATCCATTTACCTGTCTACCCATCCAACCATCTATCCATCCTCCTACCCATCTAACTAAAGCCTCTCTGAGCACCAATTTATTCATCTATAAAATGAGGATAGTTAATGTAAGGTTTAAGTGTTGCAAACATGTTAAGTACCTGACAAATAGTGATGCATTAACATTTACTCCATGATATCTTTGCCTAGTTAAGGAGTCAGCTTCAGGGGGATGTTAATTCTTTGGAATGTCCCAATCCTGCAGCCAGATAATGTTCAAAGAGCTCTGTCCTTTGATTCATGACTCTGGGGACCTGGAGTTATTTGGATGCCTGTTATTAGATGTGTCTCCCTGACCTCCACAGAGAACAGTAAGAAAGTCCTATAAAGGAAAACTGTGGGCAGGGGGATCACGAATGATGTAAACCAAAGTCAGCAGCAGCCTATAGGCTTCACCTTAAATGAGTCAGGCATGCGGTCACGGGGTGGGGGTAGAGACTGGAGAGCAGAAAGTTTTGATTAGCGTTTCCTCCTTTCCTCCAGACTCCTTATCTCTTAAGAAGGAAACTTGTGCAACATTGAACTATAAAAATCTTCGGTTGCAGCTTTAATGTGTCTTCTCCATAAAAAGCTCAGCCTGGCCCTAGATCTGATAGAGTGCCTGATGAACTATGAATGGAGGTTCATGACATGGTACAGGAAATAGGGATTAAGACTATCCCCATGGAAAAGAAATGCAAAAAAGCAAAATGGCTGTCTGAGGAAGCCTTACAAATACCTGTGAAAAGAAGAGAAGCGAAAAGCAAAGGAGCAAAGGAAAGGGATTCCCATCTGAATGCAGAGTTCCAAAGAATAGCCAGGAGAGATTTAAAAAAGCCTTTTTAGCGATCAATGCAAAGAAATAGAGGAAAACAATAGAATGGGAAAGACTAGAGATCTCGTCAAGAAAATTAGAGATACCAAGGGAACATTTCATGCAAAGATGGGCTCGATAAAGGACAGAAATGGACCTACCAGAAGCAGAAGATATTAAGAAGAGGTGGCAAGAAAACACAGAAGAACTGTTCAAAAAAGATCTTCACGACCAAGATAATCATGAAGGTGTGATCACTCACCTAGAGCCAGACATCCTGGAATGTGAAGTCAAGTGGGCCTTAGAAAGCATCACTACGAACAAAGCTAGTGGAGGTGACAGAATTCCAGTTGAGCTATTTCAAATCCTGAAAGATGATGCTGTGAAAGTCCTGCACTCAATATGCCAGCAAATTTGGAAAACCCAGCAGCGGCCACAGGACTGGAAAAGGTCAGTTTTCATTCCAATCCCAGAGAAAGGCAATGCCAAAGAATGCTTGAACTACCACACAATTGCATTCATCTCACACGCTAGTAAAGTAATGCTCAAAATTCTTCAAGCCAGGCTTCAGCAGTACCTGAACCATGAACTTCCAGATGTTCAAGAGGTTTTAGAAAAGGCAGAGGAACCAGAGAACAAATTGTCCACATCTGCTGGATCATAAAAAAGCAAGAGAGTTCCAGAAAAAGCATCTATTTCTGCTTTATTGACTATGCCAAAGCCTTTGACTGTGTGGATCACAATAAACCTTGGAAAATTCTGAAAGAGATGGGAATACCAGACCACCTGACCTGCCTCTTGAGAAACCTATATGCAAGTCAGAAAGCAACAGTTAGAACTGGCCATGGAACAACAGACTGGTTCCAAATAGGAAAAGGAGTACGTCAAGGCTGTGTATTGTCACCCTGCTTGTTTAACATATATGCAGAGTACATCACGAGAAACACTGGGCTGGAAGATGCACAAGCTGGAATCAAGATTGCCGGAAGAAATATCAATAACCTCAGATATGCAGATGACACCACTCTTATGGCAGAAAGTGAAGAGGAATCAAAAGCCTCTTGATGAAAGTGAAAGAGGAGCGTGAAAAAGTTGGCTTAAAGCTCAACATTCAGAAAACGAAGATCATGGCATCTGGTCCCATCACTTCCTGGGAAATAGATGGGGAAACAGTGGAAACAGTATCAGACTTTATTTTTTTTGGGCTCCGAAATCACTGTAGATGGTCATTGAAGCCATGAAATTAAAAGACACTTACTCCTTGGAAGGAAAGTTATGACCAACCTAGATAGCATATTCAAAAGCAGAGATATTACTTTGCCAACAAAGCTCTGACTAGTCAAGGCTATGGTTTTTCCAGTAGTCATGTATGGATAGGAGAGTTGGACAGTGAAGAAAGCTAATCTGGAAGAATAGATGCTTTTGAACTGTGATGTTGGAGAAGACTCTTGAGAGTCCCTTGACTGCAATAAGATCCAACCAGTGCATCATAAAGAGATCAGTCCTGGGTGTTCATTGGAAGGACTGATGTTGAAGCTGAAACTCCATACTTTGGCCACATCTTGCGAAGAGTTGACTCATTGGAAAAGACCCTAATGCTGGGAAGGATTGGCAGCAGGAGGAGAAGGGGATGACAGAGGATGAGATGGCTGGATTGCATCACTGACTTGATGGACATGGGTTTGGGTAGACTCTGGAAATTGGTGGACTCTTGATGGACAGGGAGGCTGGCGTGCTGCGATTCATGGGGCCACAAAGAATCGGACACAACTGAGTGACTGAACTGAACTGAACTGGCCCTGGGAAAGAAGTTGATGGAAAACTTAAGGTCTGGACTGTGGTGAACAAAGTCAGTGAGGCTGAAGCCCAGACAGTGTTCTGGGGATGATGACCATGGAACTGGTTATGGCTGATATCTTTATGGTAGTTTACAGTTTGCCCAGTTTCCATATGTGCCATAACTTCACAACCGTGTACATCAGGAAAGATAGGCATGTCTAGACTGTTCAGTCCAGTTCAGTTCAGTCACTCAGTTATGTCTGACTCTTTGTGACCCCATGAATTGCAGTACATAGGCCTCCCTGTCCATCACCAACTCCCAGAGTTCGTTCAAACTCACGTCCATCGAGTTGGTGATGCCATCCAGCCATCTCATCCTCTGTCATCCCCTTCTCCTCCTGCTCCCAATCCCTCCCAGCATCAGAGTCTTTTCCAATGAGTCAACCTTCGCAAGATGTGGCCAAAGTATTAGAGTTTCAGCTTCAGCATCATTCCTTCCAAAGAACACCCAGGACTGATCTCCTTTAGAATGGACTGGTTGGATCTCCTTGCAGTCCAAGGGACTCTCAAGAGTCTTCTCCAACACCACAGATCAAAAGCATCAATTCTTTGGCACTCAACTTTCTTTATAGTCCAACTCTCACATCCATACATGACCACAGGAAAAACCATAGCCTTGACTAGACGGACCTTTGTTGACAAAGTAACGTCTCTGCTTAGGTTTGTCATAACTTGCCTTCCAAGGAGTAAGCGTCTTTTAATTTCATGGCTTCAATGACCATCTACAGTGATTTCGGAGCCCAAAAAAAATAAAGTCTGACACTGTTTCCACTGTTTCCCCATCTATTTCCCAGGAAGTGATGGGACCAGATGCCATGATCTTCGTTTTCTGAATGTTGAGCTTTAAGCCAACTTTTTCACGCTCCTCTTTCACTTTCATCAAGAGGCTTTTGAGTTCCTCTTCACTTTCTGCCATAAGAGTGGTGTCATCTGCATATTTGAGGTTATTGATATTTCTTCCGGCAATCTTGATTCCAGCTTGTGCATCTTCCAGCCCAGTGTTTCTCGTGATGTACTCTGCATATATGTTAAACAAGCAGGGTGACAATATACAGCCTTGACGTACTCCTTTTCCTATTTGGAACCAGTCTGTTGTTCCATGGCCAGTTCTAACTGTTGCTTTCTGACTTGCATATAGGTTTCTCAAGAGGCAGGTCAGGTGGTCTGGTATTCCCATCTCTTTCAGAATTTTCCAAGGTTTATTGTGATCCACACAGTCAAAGGCTTTGGCATAGTCAATAAAGCAGAAATAGATCTTTTTCTGGAACTCTCTTGCTTTTTTATGATCCAGCAGATGTGGACAATTTGTTCTCTGGTTCCTCTGCCTTTTCTAAAACCTCTTGAACATCTGGAAGTTCATGGTTCAGGTACTGCTGAAGCCTGGCTTGGAGAATTTTGAGCATTACTTTACTAGCGTGTGAGATGAATGCAATTGTGTGGTAGTTCAAGCATTCTTTGGCGTTGCCTTTCTCTGGGATTGGAATGAAAACTGACCTTTTCCAGTCCTGTGGCCGCTGCTGGGTTTTCCAAATTTGCTGGCATATTGAGTGCAGGACTTTCACAGCATCATCTTTCAGGATTTGAAATAGCTCAACTGGAATTCTGTCACCTCCACTAGCTTTGTTCGTAGTGATGCTTTCTAAGGCCCACTTGAGGATCAAAATATGCCACTTTGGCAGAAGGATTATTTTGAGCTGAAGACAATTGAGAGACAGCAGACACCAAAAAATCTCTCTGCCCTCACCTTCTGGCCTTCCCTGGTGGCTCAGAGGTGAAGAAAACGCCTGCAGTGCTGTAGCCACAGGGGACATAGGTTTGATCCTTGGGTCAGGAAGATCCCCTGTAGGTGGAAATATAACAACCCTCTCCAGTATCTCTCCAGTATTCTTGCCTGGAAAATTGCATGGATAGAGGAACCTGGTAGGCTTCGCAGGGCCGCAAAGAGTAAAACACAACTGAGGCAACTTAGCAAGCATGCAAGCCCTCACCCTCTATTTGCCTAAAAGCAGAACATAAATTCCTATTTGCAAAGGTGTCTCTCTCTCCTGTGCTAGGAAGATGAGGACCCAGGAGGACAACTTCTTATACTCTTATTTGCAGGAGACAATTCTATACTTTTAACAGCTCAGAGATGGCACCATGAGGACTCTCCATTACACATCTTACTAAAATAATCCTTATCTTCCCTCAGTTTCTCATGTATTTGCCTATGCAGGCTTTCCTTTGTCTTATTACTGCTCTACAAATTTATTGCTTTTCATTAAGATGCTCTGTAAGCCCTGTGAGGCTCTCATCATTGAGTTTCTCCCACATGCATTCATGCTGCAGTCATTCATAAACTGTGCTAATTTTTTTCTTGTTTATCTGTCTTTTCATCAGTTTCTGGGCCCAGCTGCAGAACCTGGGAGGACAGAGGAAAAAGCTTTTTCCTCCCCTCAGTTGTTGTTTTCAGTCACTAAGTCATGTCCAACTCTGTGGTCCCATGAGCTGTAGCTCGCCAGGTTCTTCTGTCCATGAGATTTCCCAAGCAAGAACACTGGAGTGGCTTGACCTTTCCCTCTCCAGGGGTGCTTCCTGATCCAGGGATCAAACCCACTTTTCCTGCATTGGCAGGTAGATTCTTTGTCACTGAGCCACCAGGGAAGCCCTTTTCCTCCCCTACAATACCTATTATACAGATGAAGACACTAACCAACAATAACTGGCTGTTCCCCAGATCACTGAGGCTTCAACCTAATCTCCTGATTCCCAAGAGCCCTCTACCCTATTCCAGACTTCCTCTTTTCACAAGGCCCCTAGATACTGGGGAAGAGTTATTTCACCATGTCTTAGGCAGCCATGACTTCAAAACAGTTTGGAGGACTCCTTTCAGTTTTTCCTTGTCTTTAAGTTTTTAATTAATTCATTCAAATTTGACTTTACAAAGTACTTGCCCTGTGCAGGTACTGCCCTCCAGAGCAAATGCAGGACTTTGCAATTCAGTAGGTGAGGGGCATGGTCAGGAGCTGGCTGCCCTGGGAGCATCAGGTTACCCTGCCAATAACCTCCTGGAGGGAGTGACTCAGCAGCCCAGACCTAAAAGATAAGTCAGAGGGACTCAGGCAAAGGAAGAGAGGGTTCTGGGTAGAGGAATCCCTGCCTGCAAACACCAACATGCAAAGAGCTTGGTGAGTTTGGGGAAGTGAAAGGTTCAGTAGGTGGGAGGGTGGAGTGGAAGCAGGAGGAAGGGGAACTGGGAGAGGCAAGGCTGTTGAGTGGCAGGGGACAGAGGTCAAGGGACTATGTAACAATGCTGAGAATTAGTCTTCATCCTAAGAGCAATGGAAGCCTTCAGAAAGATTTAGCCAGGGCCTCGGATGGTTATGATTGCCTCTGACCGATGTAAGAAGAATGGTTGGAAAAGGCGGGAGGTAAAGAGTTAAACCTGGGGATTTTGTTTTTCAAGATTTTTTTCAATATATCTTCACTGCTAGATTGAGAACTCCTGGAAAGCAGAAAAATGAGTCTGAAATATAGTCCTGGAGTTGCCAGCGCTCCCACAGAAGCACACTTCTGAAAGAAACAAGCCTTTATTAGTATCACCAAGCAGAGCCTATGTAGACCCAGGCCTGCCCTCAAAGAGCCCACAGTCTAGTGTGGCATATAGACATATAAACTCTACCTTGGTGTCTGCACCAAGTCCTACAGGAGCACCATGGGGGCATGGCTAGCTTTGCAGAGACCATGAAGGCTTCTCAGAGAACATCTGAGCTGGGTCTTGAAGGATGGAAAGGAGTTTGCTGGGTGGCTAAGTTTTGACCAAAGAATAGAGATCCTAACTTTCTTAAAGGACGATAAAGTGAGACATTGAAGTCACTCCTTGGGAGACATTCACACCTGCATCCCTGCTTTATAGATGATGCCTGAATCCCCCACCTCACTCATCCCCACCCAGATGCCAACTCCACAACAGTGGGACTTCAAGACTGTTTTATCCTCTGACATTTTCTTCACATAAAAATGTGAAGGAAACTTGATATAAAATTGCCATTAAGAGCAGATGGACCTGGCTTCAAATCAGGGTGCTGCCACATTGACTTATTAGACAAGTCCTCTTGACCTCTCTAGACCCTCATTTCTCATCTGCATAATGGCAGTAATAGCAGTTCCTGCATCACAACATGAATGGGTGGACTTCTGTACCAGGTATGATGCTGTGGTGTCTCAGCTCCAAAACTCTCTGTATTCTGATTTATGATGATGGGGTCACTGAAAATTGCATTTTTGCCAGACAAGCTGACTTCTACTTGCGTTCTACCAATGGGCTGCACAGCTGGAGGGGATGACAGGATTTACTCCTTACTGTCTGCTTCCTGTGGGTTTCCTGTCTGAAGGAAGAGATCAGGAAGGCTTCTGATTGGAAGTGATATCTGAACTGGATAAGCATGGAGAGGAGTTTATTGGATGGTTATGACTATCACCACAGCCATGCTTTTTCACCCTGGCAGCAATGAAACCTCCCCATAGCAGTAGCTGCAGCCAGTTTGCAATTTTTTAAACACAGAATTGGCTGCATTACATCCAATCAGAGACATCAGCACCAACCCAGCAACGCTCCCTCCTCAGTAGTCTGAGTTTCAACTCACAACATCCTTCTATGGAGCCTCTAAATTTTACTAATTCTGACCTTTTCCCCCTCTGGTCCCTCATCTCTATTCTGCAGTTGGTATCTTTGTTACAATTTATAACTCTAAATTTACCTGTTCAGTTATCTAGTTAACAATGTTATTCCTAGCTGCTGCTACTGCTGCTAAGTCACTTCAGTCGTGTCCAACTCTGTGTGACCCCATAGACAGCAGCCCACCAGGCTCCCCCATCCCTGAGATTCTCCAGGCAAGAACACTGAAGTGGGTTGCCATTTCCTTCTCCAATGCATGAAAGTGAAAAGTGAAAGGGAAGTTGCTCAGTCATGTCCGACTCTTCGTGACTCTATGAACTGCAGCCTACCAGGCTCCTCTGTCCATGGGATTTTCCAGGCAAGAGTACTGGAGTGGGGTGCCATCACCTTATTCCTAGCTAACAGTCCTTTATCTTGAATTCACTCTGTTCAAGTAACTAATGTGGTTTTTGTCTCCTGGTTTCACTCTGATTACTAACAATTAATTAAAAGATATGTTACCTTTTGAGTTAATCCCCAACAAGGGTTCTCCTGCCCTGTGTTGCTTGCCCCAATAGAATTAGAGTTCAGTTCAGAACCGAAGGAAATGTAAAATAGATACTAGAGGGAAGCAGTTGTTTAGCACAAGGAACTCAGCTTGGTCCTCTGTGAAGACCTCGAGGGGTGGAGGGGAGGGAGGCTTAGGAGGAGGGGATATATGTACATTTATATCTGATCCATGTTGTTGTACAGAAGAAACCAACAAAACATTTTAAAACATTTGTCCTCCAATTAAGAATAAAATAAAAATTAAAATGAAGCAAAGGTAAATTTTATTCTTTGATCACAAATTGGAGAGGTGTGAGCCTATCCCTTAAAGCACATGCTCCCTGCAACAGGCTGTCAATGGGGCTGCTTTATAAGGTTCTCGCCAGTGGGGAGGACAAAGTTCTCATGGATCAGGCATAGCTGTGCTGCTTGCAGCTCCTGACTGAAGTGCTGGGCACAGCCTCTCTGAAGTGTGGTATTGTGGGCAGCACTTCTGCACACAGCCTGCCAAGCTGAAGTGTTGAGCGCAGTCATTTTGTACAAGGAAGTGAAGTGCCTGGTATAAGGCCCCTCTGTGCACGCAGTACCCTGTGAGCGGGTGAAACTAGACTAAGCACAAAGGAAAAGGAAAAAAAACTAGACTTTATTGCCCAGATTCTACTTATGTTTCCTGGGAATTGTTCAGTGATATATATGTATGTGTGTATATACACAAAAAGCCCGTGTGTGTGTGTTTATATGCATATCTAAAGTTTGGTACATACTAAACTCTCAGTAAATGCTTCTTCTAATGATTCCTTATGGGTTCCTAATGTTCACTTATTCTTTCATTTTTTTCAGCATATGTTGTTTCTTACTATGTGTCAGGCCCCATGTGAAGTATTGGAGTACAGAGCTGAATAAGCTACAGTCCAGCCCTCAGGGAGCATACAGTTGGAGTGGAGGGGACCACCAAGGACAGGAGCCCATCTCAGGAATGGTTCTTGGCACCTCCTCCAGGACTCTCCCGTTGCTGATCTCACTGCCCAGTTACTCCGTCTCCCAGACCACCCAGAATCCTCATGCCCAACTATATGAGCATTATTCATCTGGCCCATTTTCAAACGCCTGTTTTTTGACAGATCTCCAGAATTAATACTTATGGTAAGGTTGATGTCATACTAGCTTATGTTATTATTATTATTTGCACATCTTACCATCCTTAGCTGGTAAATTACTTGAGATTGATTTCTCCAAATGGCTTGTTTCTGTATCGGTGTACAGGCCTAGTACAGTGCCTGAGGGGCTTCCTAGGTGGCTCAGTAGTAAAGACTCTGCCTGCCAATGCAGGAGAAGCCAGAGACATGGATTTGATCCCTGGGTGGGGAAGATCTCCTGGAGCAGGAAATGGCAATCCACTCCAGTTTTCTTGCCTGGGAAATCCCATAGACAGAAGAGCCTGGCCAGCTACAGTCCGTGGGGTCACAGAAGAGTCAGGCATGATTTAGCAAGTAAATACCAACAGTGCCTGGGACATGATAGGATATACAAAAAAGAGACAATAAATGAATTAATTCATCTAGTCAAGAAATATCTCTTGAGCTCTTACTATGAAGCAGGCATTGGACTAGATACTGGGAAGACAAGGACAAAGAAATGAACAGTGTTCCAGCTCCTAGTGAATGGTTGACTGATTCAGTGACTGAGATCAGACAACCTCTGAGGACCCAGACCTTAATGGGGCTGGAAATGGTCCCATCAGTCTGGTACCACATGGACTTTCCAGCATTTCTGCTTCTTTCCTGCTGAGCCCTCAGTGGGCAATGGCAGCCGGCTGTGGCTTACCTTACATCCTGAATGCTGGTGGCCAAAGGCTATATTTAAGTAGAAAACATTTGCATTTTTAATGTTGACTGGAATTGGAAAGGCTGTGATAACCTTTCCAAATTGATATTGGTTTTTACATGATTGAAATAGGTCCCAGGCATTTCTTAAATGGAAAATTTAAGGTATTTCCATTATCAGTGAGAGGGCAAAAATCTTCTCAGAACATTGCCCTGTTTGTTTCCTCAGAAAACATCACCTCTCTCCCCTGAGCACACTCAGCACCTTTGCCTTGTCAGCATTTCAGGATCCTCTTAACCTTCACTTGGTCCCCTTCACCTTTTTGGAGGGTGGACAGGGTGAGAATTGCTAGTCCTATGTCCTTAGGGAGGAAATGGATCTAAAACATGCAAATGGCTTACCTCTCTAACCTCACCCTCTAAAGGTGAAGAGGACCAAGTGAAGGTGAAGAGGATCCCTTTCCTCATCTGCAACATAAGAATAAAACGTTGCTTCACAGGTTTGCAAATGTGATCCATCCATGCCTGATACGCGACTTACGCTCACTGGACATTAGTTCTTTTTTCAATTGATGTATAATTGCTTTACAATGTTGCATCAGTTTCTGTTGTAAACAGTGTGAATCAGCTATATGTATATGTATATCTTCTTCCTCTTGAGTCTTCCTGCTACCCTCCCGCCATCC
The DNA here is from genome assembly GCA_006408695.1 of Aepyceros melampus. Lineage (NCBI taxonomy): Eukaryota > Metazoa > Chordata > Mammalia > Artiodactyla > Bovidae > Aepyceros > Aepyceros melampus. Next base: position 206,489 of record SJXQ01005807.1, read on the forward strand.
CTCCCTTGCAGGTCAGCACAGAGCACTGAGATGAGCTCCCTGTATTACACAGCAGCTTCCCACTAACCATACGTTTTACACATGATAGTGTGTATTGGACATTAGTTCTTATCCATCCCCTAGCAGTTACTTGTCTAAGGTAATCCTTCAAAATAAGGTGAGAACCCTAAGCTCCTGGCTCCCACGTCTCTTTCCAAGAGACCCATTCGACACAAATAGCTTAAAGCACACATTTTTGGCTTAAAAGCAGGACTCGTTTCCATCTTCACTCTATTGTGACTGCTCTTATTAACAAGATACGCCATAACAGCCTGTCTGAAAACTTCTTGGCATCCACATTTCCCTTCTCTGTTTTCATTGTAGTGAAAGTTGCTGCACAGTCCAATATGGTAGCCAAAAGCCACATGTGGCTGTTTAAATTTAAATTAGTTAAATAAAATTTAAGGTTCAATTCCTCAGCCATAGTAGCCATATTTCAAGAGCCCAATGACTCCATGTGGCTAGTGGGTACAAGCACAGAGATAGGCCATTTCCATGATCAGGCAAAGCACAATTGGAAAGTTCTAAGTGAGAGAGAGAGAGGAAAGAGAGAAAAGAGAGGGAAAAGAAGGCGAAGAAGTGAGGAGAGAAGAGGCAAATTGGTGTTCCAGAGCATTCCTCATTAGTGCACATCCCTGCACGTGTTCATCCAGGCATGGAAATCAATGTCTATATATTGCACATTCTAATGGAAGAGGGAAATTTTCCTCTTTGAGAGAGTCAGTGCCTGAGAACTTTTTTTTTTGTAAATTTAGTTTGGCTCAATAAATGTCATCATTTAAAACTCGGATGTGATCCTCTCATCCTTGCTCTGAATAAGTCTGTGGCCCTTCAGGGCCTGCCACGAAAGCTCCATATCTTCAGCATGTCTCCAAGGTCATCATGACTTACTCTCACCACATCCTGTACCCACTCACTGTAGACACACACAGGCGTTTGCCGTGTCTTGCCTGACAACCACCTTCTCCGATGCACCTTACTCTCTGTACTCCTTGCCTCAGCTCTTACTGAGCCCACTGCCTGCAACACCCCAGAAAGCATCATCTCCACCTACAGACACTGGTCAAAACACAATTCAAGTGCTTCTTCCTCCTTATGCTTTCCCCACTTCTGCTGGTCTGATGTGCTTCTGTGTCCAGCATCTTATTCCTGTTCTTCAGCGCATTTGCCCATGCCCTTGTAACCATGTCTCTTCACCATATTGCCCCACAATGGTGATTCTCAAACTTTGTATGAAGGAAAACTCAATATTTCTTTGTTTAGTTTTTGTAAATATCCAATCCTATTGCTATGGATATTTTTGGAAAGTAAGATGAAATTTTAAAAAGAGACATATAAAATAGGAATCTTAATTACTGTGTTATTAGGTTCAAATTGCTATGCAAATGTTTCTAAACTCATACTCATTTCTGTATTTCTCTCATCTTTGGCCAGTAACAGTTTTCAGGCCACACTTGGAACTGCAGTGCCCTCCAGTCCCAGCTTGAAGTCTCTGCATGTGGTCCTCTCTTGATACGCTTTATGGAGTTCATTGGAAACTTTCTGTCAGTGTTCCTCCAGTTGTCTAGGGATGCACACAGGAGTATTTTTGTGAAAATGATGTTAGAATGAAGAGGCCCCTCTTTGTGATGATGCTTGCAGGCTGATTTGGGTGAGGACACCCGTTTTATTGTCTAAGTAGCTTCATGACCCTGAACTCTTACCTGAATGCAGCCTTGACCTGAAGCTAGGGCAAGGATCTTAAACTCTATTGTGATGTGGCCCACGCCAACGGTTCAGGGAAGCCTATGTATCTCTTCTCAGAATGTTTTAATGTTTTATGTTTTAAGTGCAGAAAATAATACCCCACCAAATTTCAAAGGAAATCAATTGTTCTCAAATATAATTGTTAAAATGTATGCTGTACAGTGTTTGTTAACACATTAAAATAATATGTTTGTATTTGGTTGTTTAGTAACATGGAGCCTCCACATGCAAGCTCAATCCTAAACAATCAATGGATCACTGAAGAAATTGAAGAAGAAATCAGAAAATACCCAGAGACAAATAAAAATAAAAACACAGCAACCCAAAATCTATGAGAGGCAGCAAAGTTGTGCTAAGAAGGAAGTGTATAGTGATACAAGCCTTTCTGTGGAATCCAAAAAAATCTCAAACAACCTAATCTTATACCTAAAGGAGGTAAAAGAAGAAAAAGCAAACTCAAAGTTAGTAGAAGGAAAGAAATCGTAAAGATCAGAGCAGAAATAAATGAAATAGAGACTTAAAAAGCAATTGAGGGCTTCCCTGCTGGCTTGACTCATTAGAAAAGACCCTGATGCTGGGAAAGATTGAAGGCAGGAGAAGGGGACGACAGAGGACAAGATGCTTGGATGGCATCACTGACTCGATGAACATGAATTTCAGCAAGCTCTGGGAGATGGTGAAGGACAGGGAAGCCAGGCATGCTACAGTCCATGAGTTTGCAACAAGTCGGACATGACCAAGCGACTGAACGACAACTGGTGGTTCAGTGGTAAAGAGCCCACTGCCTGCCAATACAGGATACACGGGTTCAATCCCTGGTCCAGAAAGATGCCACATGCTGTGGGGCGGTTAAGCTGGTGCCCCACAACCACTGAGGCTGTGCTCCAGAGCCCAGAAGCCACAACAGCTGAGCCCACGTACCACAGCTCCTGAAGCCTGCATGCCCTAGAGCCCATTTCTGCAACAAAAGAAGCACTGGAAGGAGAAGCACTCACAGGGCAGCTAGAGGGTAGCCCTCGCTCTCCACAACTAGAGAAAGCCTACATGTAGCAATGAAGACTCAGCACAGCCAAAAGACAAATAAATAACATTATTTTTTAAAAAATTGAAAAGATCAATGAAACTAATGGTCAGTTTTTTGACAAGATGAACAAAATTGATAAACCTTTAACCAGACTCACCAAGAAAAAAGGCTAAATCAATAAAATAATAAATGAAAAAGAAGTTACAACCAGCACTAAAGAAATATCGATACAACCTAGGAAAAATGGACACACTTATCAGAATGACTATGTCAAATATATCACAAAGAACAAATGTGGGTAAGGATGTGGAGAATAAAGAACACTTATACACTGTTGGTGGAAATATAAATTGGTACAGCTGTTAAGGAAAACAACATGAAGGTTTCTCAAAAAACTAAAAATAGAACTACCATATGACCCAACAATGTCACTACTGGGTATTTATCAGCAACAATAGAAGCATTAATTCAAAAGATACATGCACCCCAATGTTTGTAACATCACTATTTATACTTTCCAAGATATGAAATCAATACAAGTTTTCATCAACTGATGAGTGAATAAAGGTGTCACACACACACACACACACACACACACACAACGAAATGCTATTTATCCATAAAAAATAATGAAAATTTGCCCTTTGCAGTAATGTGGATGGACTCCGAGGGTATTACGCGAAGTGAAATAAATTAGCCAGAGAAAGACAGACACTGCAAAACATCACTTATATGGGGAATTTCAAAAATAAACTTCTGTGAATATAACAAAAAAGAAACAGACTTAAGATATAGAGAACAGACTAGTAGATACCTAAGAGGAGAGGGGAGGGGCAAGATAGAAGTAGGAGATTAAGAGGTACAAACTACTATGTATGAAATAAATATGCTACAAGGATATATAGTGCCATATAAATATTGTATGATAATATAAGTGGAATATAGCCTTTAAAATTTATAAATTACTATGTATGAGCCTGAAATTTATATAATATTATATATCAACTACATCTCAATTAAAAGAAATAATAATAATCAAATCTACTGATGCGCAAAATACCTACTCTAATTTGATGTATCAATGAGTGTAAAACTACATTTCAGGTTATCCACAACAACTGTACTGTGATTTGAAAATACCCGTGATTTCTATTGTGACCATCACAGATATTGCTGTTTCTACTGTGATTTGTTCCCATATTCATGATTGAAGAAACTGTTCAGTTTCATTTTGAGAGTAATGAAAATAAAGATGGTATCATCTAAGATCCAGACAAAATGTTTCCTAACTCGTTCATTCATTCATTCAATAAATATTTATTGAGAAATTACTGTGTGCTATGCATTATTCTAATTATAGACAAAGTTTCTGCCCTCATTGAGTTTTCATTGTTGCTGTGAGTCAGGTAACAAACAAATAATAGAGATGATTCTCATTATTTTTAGTAGTTATGTTGTAGAAAGTCACCGTGAACATTGAATTAGTGAATATGAAATCATTGCTCCTAGTATTAATAACACTACAGGTTGGGTTCCTGTGAGCCTCTAGTAACAAAATTTTCATCAGTAGATCAATGAATCAACTTTGTTTTATGTGTGTTTCTGTTTTAAGACAACTCGTGTGCCTGCTCAGTCATGTCTGACTCTTTGTGATTCCATGAACCGTAGCCAGCAGGCTCCTCTATCCATGGAATTCTCCAGGCAAGACTACTGGAGTGTGTTGCCACTCCCTTCTCCAAGGTAACTCCCTGACCCAGGGATTGAATCCAGGTCTCCTGCATTGTATTCAGATTCTTTACGGTCTGAGCGCCAGGGCACCCCTTAAAGACATCTTATGTACAGTATATTGTTGATTCATTAACATTATTCTCATAGCCAACAGTACTATAACCTTTAACTGTAACTATCCATGTCAACTGTGACTTCCCTGGTGTCTCAGATGATAAAGCATCTGCCTGCAATGCAGGAGACTTGGGTTCGATGCTTGGGTCAGGAGATCCCCTGGAGAAGGAATGGCAACCCACTCCAATATTCTTGCCTGGAAAATCCCATGGACAGAGGAGCCTAGTAGGCTACAAGTCCATGGGGTTGCAAAGAGTCCAACACGACTTCACTTTCACTTTTTATCAGTGTGAATAGATTCTATCTAACATAGGTATTTTCTCCATAAGGCATGTAACAGCCTTCCTTACTTAGGACACTAGACAGCACTTTGTTTGTGGGCCATTTTAAACAGTAGAATCACCATCAAAAAGCATAAAAATACAGAAAAAGTGACACTAAATATATTGTGAATCAAGATACCTGTTTATAGTGTGAGATAAAACGAGAAGTCAGAGACAGACAGAGTGAGGAAAGGGGATTGATTTGACAGCCATTTTTGATGTGCAATTGACAAGACTTGGGATAAGCTTTCTCTCACCTTCCCTTTCAGATTATTCTCTTGGAGGGTTGGAGGGGGGCTATAGGGTGCAGAGCTTAGGGGACTGAAGTTTCAAGTTTGGATGACTAAATAGGTGCTGATGCCATTCATTGAGAGAGATGATACGAAAAGTAGAATAAGTTAAAGGCAAAAAGGATGTTTTCGAGGTTCCCAGGGGACCACTAGGAATATGCCCAATTTCAACTGCAATTATGTCTGAAGCTCAGGAAAGTGGGTTTGATCAGGGTGTAGGTGGTAGAGGAAGCCATGTGAACGGAAGTCAACCAGCAGGCTGGTTGAGAAAGTGAGGGTGGCCCACACCAAGCAATTGGAAACTAGCAACTGATAACCTGGATGTGAAAAAATGTCCATATAGGTGACAGAAATAGTAATGTCAGGAAGAAGAGACGAGTAACAGCTGGAATTGCTTTAAAAAAAAATTCTTCCTGGAGAAGGTGACTTGAACAGAAGCAGGATGTGCAGGATTAGGAGACCAAAAGGAGGGCGTTGCTGGTGGGAGAGAACGGTGCATGCAGCTACAGGACAGGAAGGATGCTGGCCTCAGAAGTACATTCCCCACAGCGGAGCAGCCAGAAAAGAAACAGAAAATCACTGCAAAACCACTGTGAGGAAGCAGGTCACCATGTTTGCCCCCAGGGAGGGGAACTGGAAGCCTAGAAAGAAGGGTGCACGAGATATTTCTTTATACACATTTGCATCTTTGGGATATTTTTATCTTGTACACAAATTTTTATTTTAATTAATTATGTTAGTGGTCTAAATAAACCATCTGGGGAACTTCCCTAGTGGCCCAGTGGTTTAGAATCTGCCTCCAATGCAAGGAACTCAGATTTGACCCCTGATTGGCTTCCCTGATAGCTCAGTTGGTAAAGAATCTACCTGTAATGCAGGAGGCCTCAGTTCGATTCCTGGGTTGGAAAGATCCCTCGGAGAAGGGAAAGGCTGCCCACTCCAGTATTCTGGCCTGGAGAATTCCATGGACTAGTCCACGGGGTTGCAAACAGTCAGACATGACTGAGCAACTTTCACTTTTGGGAACTATTGAAGTCAGGAGGAGAAAAGGACAGCAGAGGATGAGATGGTTGGATGGCATCATCGACTGGATGGACATGAGTTTAAGGAAGTTCCAGGAGTTGATGGATAGAGAAGCCTGGTTGGCTGCAGTCCACTGGGATCACAAAGAGTTGGATACAACTGAGCAACTAAACTGAACTGAACTGGGGAATTAAGATCCCACACATCATGGGGCAACTAAGCCCACTCACCACAACTAGAGAGCCCAATGCACCACAATGAAGAGCCTTCGTGGTGCAACAAAGACCCAGTGCAGCCAAAAATAATCATGAAATCAAGCAACCATCCGGCTTTGGCAGAGTAAGAGATGAATCTTGTGAAGAAGGGAAGCTGCTGTATAACACAGGGAGCCCAGCCTGGTGTTTTGTGACAACTTGGAGAAGTGAGATGGGAGGAGGGAGGGAGGCTCAAGAGGGAGGAGATATATATACATATATATAACTTCAGTTCAGTTCAGTCGCTCAGTCGTGTCCAACTCTGTGACCCCATGAATTGCAGCAGGCCAGGCCTCCCTGTCCATCCCAACTCCTGGAGTTCACTCAAACTCACATCCATCAAGTCAGTGCTGCCATCCAGCCATCTCATCCTCGGTCGTCCCCTTCTCCTCCTGCCCCTAATCCCTCCCAGCATCAGAATCTTTTCCAATGAGTCAACCTTCACATGAGGTGGCCAAAGTACTGGAGTTTCAGCTTTAGCATCATTCCTTCCAAAGAAATCCCAGGGTTGATCTCCTTCAGAATGGACTGGTTGGATCTCCTTGCAGTCCAAGGGACTCTCAAGAGTCTTCTCTGCCAGGGTCCAGCAATGAGTCAACCTTCACATGAGGTGGCCAAAGTACTGGAGTTTCAGCTTTAGCATCATTCCTTCCAAAGAAATCCCAGGGTTGATCTCCTTCAGAATGGACTGGTTGCATCTCCTTGCAGTCCAAGGGACTCTCAAGAGTCTTCTCTGCCAGGGTCCAGCCCTGGTGGATCCAGGGTGATTAGAAGGGGAGACCGATAGGCAAGGAAAACTTATTTATTATTAATATAAGATTAGATTAGGAAATAATAGTATAGTAGGAAATTTTAGTGGCGAAAAGAGGCTGAATAACTTGGTTTACGTGGAGAACTAATAAAACTTCAGGACAAGAAGTTTGCACCATCTACGTTAGGCCACCGGCGTCCGTTTGAATATTGGAGAGTGCCCCGCCCTGGGCTCTCTCTCTCTTACGGATCTTAGCAGCCTGGACAGGCAAGTAGACATGGTGAGCCTCCACACCCCAGATGGGAATTCAGCCTGAAATTAAGAGTAAAGAGAGACACGGGGGAAACCTGTCCTTCCAATGACTAGCCCGGCCCCTATTGTCTAGAAAGGCCTTTTATACCTTTTTTGATTGTATATAGAGATCAATGGTTAATACAAAATTATGCAGCATTAGCAGCCCAAATCAGGCTCTCTTTTTGCATACCCTCCCATATACAAAAGGTCTCAGGTGGTTTGCATTATCTTCTGGCCAAGAAAACATTTTTATGGCTTTCTTCCTGGGTAATTGTCTATCAACCAGAAAACTTTTCCCTAGAAGTGTTTTTTCTTTACTCTGCATCACCCTCAAAATACTAAATAAAGTTACATTCCTGTAGAACAAAGGTGCAGTGGGTTATAACAAAGAAAGTACTTAACTCAAAGGTCTAATATTGCTAATACCAGGTCTACTACCTGTTTTTCTATATACCAACTATATCTTACAAATAAAAGATATGAAAATTTGGCAGCAAGTAGTAGCTCAACAAATGAAACCTTTAATCAGTCCTATTCTAATGATTTTGACTCCTTGGAAGCCCCTAATTCCCAGGATGTTTTAAGCTTCCTGTGCCTCAATCACATGCGCAGCTGTACGAGTCCTGCAGGCAGGCTAGAAAGCCAACAGAGGGGTTTTTGGATTGAAACACTCTTTCAAATGCAGAAGACTAAAGCCCTGAGTTGACTTTTTCCAGAGAAAGTCAGGAGAGTGGAAAAGCAGGCAGATTCTTATTTTTGGGGGGTACATGCTTAGGAAATGCCAGGGGGAAAACCTGAGATCTGACTCGACCTTGCCCATCAAATCTCTGCTGCATGACCTTGTCATGGGTGGGATTCCTCATACTGGCTTCCAGCACTTCTCCAACACCATAGTTCAAAGCGTCAATTCTTTGGCACTCAGCTTTCTTCACAGTCCAACTCTCACATCCATACATGATCACTGGAAAAACCGTAGCCTTGACTAGACGGACCTTTGTTTTATATATATAATATATAT